>JUFY01022135.1:0-52161 GCA_001855655.1 Leptopilina clavipes
CTCTCTCTCTCTCTCTCTCTCTCTCTCTCTCCCTCTATTCTTTTCTATCAAAACAAAACAAAAAAATCACAAATTTTCAAAATAATTTATGAATGATATAAAAATGTTTAAATAAACGAAATTTAAACTTCTGGTAAAAAAATAATGAAAAAAATATATAAATACATTTTGAATAAATGCATGCAAAAATCTAATTAATTATTAGATATTATTGTTGTTGTTGCTGTTACTATTATTATTATTAATATTATTATTTTTTTTTTTATTATTATTACTATTATTATAATTATTAATATTATTATTATTATTATTATTATTATTATTATTATTATTATTATTATTATTATTAATATTATTATTATTATTATTTTAAAGCGATAGTGAAATACGTGACCTATCAAACAAATAGAAAAAGAAAAATCTTTGACTAGACTTTTAATACATGTATGAAAAAAGGAAATAAAATAAGATATACAATTGTGTGTTTTAAAATCTATATGCATAGATATATATAAACGTGTATATATGAGTTTGTAGTCAACTGACTAGTTTTTCCTCAGTAATATAATGAGCGAGTCAGTAGAAATTTCCTGACATTGAAGTGCAGCAATAGAAAAAAAACATGACAAATTATAGTTAATGTTACAAAGTGCGCATTTTCCTCCAGTGATAAGATAATAAATAAAATAGCAATCATTGTAGAAATACAAAAAATTTCATGATATATTATATAATCTACCTGAATTTTTATATATTTAATTAACTAGGTAATTAATTGATTAATTAATAAAAGAAAATACAAAAATCTAATTAATTATTATTATTATTCTTATTATTATATTTTTTAATAACATTTAATAAAATAAAAATTTCAATAACTTCTTATATTTTTCTGATAATAAGTAATTATTAATTAATTAATACTGGAACAATTTATAAACAAAAGAAAGCTGATTTTATTAATATTATTTTTTATTATTTTATTGCAATTTTTAATTAAAGTAAGCAGTGATAATTTTTAACAATATCCTGTAAATAGTTTTTATATTGATATATATATATTGAAATTCTAATAAATACGTATATTATACTAGTTATATGAAAAAAAAGGTTGTAAACAATGACACTACCCTTGCTCTCATGTCCCCCTCGCATAAACACTATTATAATACAAGCTAAGAATAAATATATCTATCGTGGTCATGCTTGTAAGCGTGTCACTTGCCTGACCTAGTTAATTCACGACTATCATCTATGTTCATTAAATATGTGCTTGAGACCGGTTAATATACACAGGTGAACATGTGTTTAATTTAATACACATATCGACAACAAATAATGTCTTAAATCAAGAACTTTTATCCCCATATATCAAACTGATGAATTTCACGAAAAAAAAGTATAAAAAGAATTTAAAAAATATATATAGGTATAAATATAATGTTATTTATTTATTTCAACAAAAAAGAAAAAAAAATCAAGGTAATTGTGGAAAAAAATTCCCATTTATTAATTCTTTAACTCTCTACGTTTTTTTTGAGATTATTTTTTCATTTTTCAGATCAAAAATAAAATAAATAGCATTTTTTTCTAAATTGCAGTTATGGCAAATCTTAATAAACCTTGAGCGGAGTATTAATATATTTCGTAATTATTATTATTATTATTGTAACAATAAAAAAATCGTAGCAGTAGTAATTATAATAATAATAATAACAATAAAAAAATTAGCAGCAATAATAATAATAATAATAATAATAACAATAATAATAATAATAAAATCCAAAAAATTTATCTAATTTCCATGTCAATAATTTTTTAATAAAATTATTGTCAGGTATTTATTAACTATTATGAATAGTGTGCCTATAGAAATTTTTTATTCATATAATTGGAAAACAAATCAATAAAATTGATATTAATATTAAATATATGAATCTGATTCCAGAAATTAGAAAAATAGAAGATAAAAAATATTGGAATTTAAAAAAACTTGAACTACGCGATGAGAAAAAGTGTGAATTACGAAATGATACGTAATACTATATGTATATCAAGTGAAAACTATGGAAATTGAATCGATATTTAAGTATATCATTATAATAGAAAATACCTAATAAATTTTTTAATGCGCATACACAACGTTATAACTATATTATATATACTTAATATTGCAGTTCCCCTTTGACTCGACCATGGCCGTCCATTTATCAGAGGTTATTTAATTTCTCATACATGTTTTATAACTATATTGTAGTTCGTTGTCTGAGAATTAAATCAACTCCCAGGATCAATGTCGCCAAATGTTCATTTTTTTCTCCTCCCTCCCCCCCCCAAAAAAGAAAGAAAAATCTTAATCGACAATTCACTTTGACAAAGTATATTTTATTTCATTTCAATATTCATTATTTTTCATAAATTTATCGCTATCTAAAAAAAAAAAAAGAAAATCCTGATTTTTTCCTATAGGAAAAAATCACCTTTGTTATGATTATATATAATCATAACAAAGGTGAACATATTTAGAAAAATTATTATAATAGACAGATAATCTAAAAGTCAAAAAAAAAAAAAATCTTGTGCGTATAAATATTTTTGAATAAAAAGGATTAAATTCCTAATATACTTTTTTTTCCTTTTTTGCCTCATTGACATTTAATTTTTTTTTCCTTTTTACAATTTCGCTTTATGTTCTCTTAATACACGCATTTTTAAGCAGGTAGAGTCTGAAAACTTTTCTAAAAAGAACCTGACAAGGATAATAGTTTTGAGATATGAAAAAGTCTCAAGAAAAAAATTTTAATTCTTATTAAACGATTAGATTAAAAATAGGAATTCTTTTTTTAACAAAATAAAAAAAAATAGAAGTCGTAAATTATATGACAGTAGAAAAACACAAAAATAATAACCATTAAAATAAATAATAATAATAATAATAATAATAATAAAATGCAAAAAAGTTTTCTAATTTTCATGTCAATAATTTTTGTAAATTATTAATTTTAAATATAATAATAATTTATTAATATGATAATAATAATTATTATGATAATAATAATCATTATTATTATTAAATAATAATAATTATTATTAAATAAACAATCATGATTATGAACAAAATCAAAAAAAAATTATTTCATTAATTTGTGAACTAAAATTATCTTAATTAATTTGTGAACTAAATAAAAATTTACCAATTATTGAAACCTTAGAAAAGCAAAAAGATTTAAAAATAATTTTTTGCTTTAAATTATTGAAATTTGATGATTAAATTTAATACTATAATGTTTCTATGCCTGTATTATTATTATCATCATTATTAATGGAAAAAACATAAAGATTAGTCTGGGAATAGAAAAGCGAGCAATGTAAATTGCCAATAATTTATTGGCAATATTTGTTTCATTAAATTGCAAATTATGAGTAGATTCTGACATTTTTCTCTTTCTTTTTTATCTTTTGAGAGAAAAAAAAAAACAAATAGACCAGTGCCAAAAGACAGTTTATTACCCCCTGTGTAGGTGAACGAATGATTCGAGAATATTGAACTCAATGGGCGCATATGTTATATTTAGCAAAGAACTCTAGTCTAGTCATTGACACTGGTTTTATATACATATATATATATAAATATATATATATATTTATGTGTGTGTATATATTTAAAATTACGAAAAGAAAGAGAGAAAGAATCAAAGTTCAAAATTTAGATAATCCAATGTATATATTATTACATTTTGATTCATTCATAGAAAAAAAGGAGAATGAATAAGAAAAATATTTTAATATAAGATATAAAATTTTACCTAATCGAATATAATAATAATACACTTTTCCGTTAAGGGGCCGTTCATATACCACGTGGACACTTTGAGGGGGGAGGGGGGTTTAAAAAAGTCTGAAAGTGTCCACGATTACATGTATTTTTGTGTCCAAAAGGGGGGAGGGGGGTCAAAAATCTGTGAAAAATTGTCCACGTAGTATATGAACGGCCCCTAATGTAAAAAAACAAATTAAATACTAAAAATACAATTATAATAAAATAACAGTATAACAATAACAGTAACAAAGTAATAATAATAATAATAATAAATAATACCAAGTACTTTCTAAGAAAAGTAAATTTTTTCCTAATAGTTTACTATTGTAAATAAATTTAAATAATAAGTAAAAATAAATAATGGTTGTTAATTTTTATAATTTATACAAAAAAAAAAAACTAGAAGAAATGATTTCTTATTTCAAATTGTTATTTTTCTTTAAAAAATTTATCTGCAAAATACTCGAAATAATAAGTGATCTTATTAATGTTCTTTGTTTAAATAAATAATTTAAATAATGTTTATTATTGAAAAAAATATATTTTCAACTTTATTCAAATTCTAAAACTTAATAAACATTAAAATCTAATGAAACTAAAATTAAAATGTAAAAAATTATTACCAAAGTATAATGTAAAAAAAATTAAAAATAAATTACTGTAAAAATGATTTTTTTTTTTAATGAAAATGATTCATGCAGTGACACCTGGTGAGGAATTTGTTTTAGTTAAAATCATCAGAACTAGAAACTGCTTTACCCCGTGAAGATTAGAAATAATCACCTATACATTCTAAAAATGCATAATAAATTTCATTAAAAATTAATTCCTTATTTTTATTCACAAAGTTAAATCAATTTTACTAAAAGAAAAAAACCATTAATATTATTATTACATGTAATTATTATTTATATTGGCATTGTCATTGTAAATTATTATTATTATTATTATTTTTATTATTATTATTATTCTATTGATCAACAATTTCCACATTGATGTTGTAAAATAACGAAAATTAAAAAAAAATACAGATTCATAATTCTATAGTACAGGTAAATTATTATATAAGATTCTTAAAGGAAAAGCAGGTCAGTAGTTGTTGAATTAATTGGTATTTTTAAAGCAAATTTGTTTTTATCATTAATCACTAATTCCGAAACAAATAAAAGAAAAAAAAATGAAAAACATTGATTCATATAACGAGAGAGAGAAAGAAAACATCAATTAATCAACAAATTTTTCTATATATGGAAGAAGAAAAAATTAATACAAAGACAATAATATTGTACGTTAAAATAATAAAAATAATAATAATAAAATCTATAAATTTATGCATTCAAATTTCAAAAAATTTACATTAATCTCAATGAATTGTACATTGATATGATACATATATTAAAAAAAAAAAGATGTAAAGCATATTTATTTACTTTATAGAAATGAATTTATTACTAACGTTAATATTTTAAAGTCTATTGGAAAATGAACTTTGAAACCTATAATTTCAATTATCATTGATATCTTTACAATCTATAATTAATCGAGTCATTAGATTCAAAATAATACTCTTGTCATTAATGAAAGAAACATTAAATTAAAATTTTCTAATAATTATTATTATTATTACTGAGTAAATTAATTAATTAATTAATTATTGTTTTGTGAACTACTGTTGTCTAAATTGAAGAAACGATGTATGTACAATTAAAGTTAAAAAACAGAATTTTCAAATATAAAAATAAAATTAATATTTGAAAGGATTATTATTTTTTTTAATTAACTATTAATAATTTCAAGTTTTTTTTTAATATCATTTATGTCCTATCGATCACAAAAATAATAGTTTTAAGACAAGATTGTTTATTCAGCTTTATAAAGTTCTTATTTATCTTGAAACGACTGTTACATCAGAACTATTAAATAAAACTCATTGTAACGAATTGCAGTTACAAGTTATATCATTAATTGCCATTAAGTATGTATTGAACCAACTACTCTGGAATGAAGGCCACGAAATTATATCTCGAAAGGAGCATACTTCTTTTTCTTTTTTTTTTTAAATTTACAGTCATTATATTTCGCTTATGACAAGAATTATGAAGAAGTCAAGTGCATTTTAATTTAGTACTACTTAAAAGACATATTATGTATATTTTTACTCGAACATTTTTTCAAATAAAAAAAATAAATAAATAAAAAATACTATTCTACATAAAATATGCAAAATTTAATGTATTAGATAAATAATAATCAGGATAAAATTTTAATAATGACTGAAGAATCGCGACTACAAAATTAAACATTCATAACAAAAACAAACAATTGAAAAGAAAGGGTTGAAAAATTAGTGAAAAAGTGGTGACCCACTTTTCAACGCCCTCCTTGTCCTAGAAACAGACAATCGATAATCTCGCATAGTTTAACTAGATATATGTATTAATTGTGACTTTTCCATTATTGACAGATTGGTGTTTAAAATTCACAAATTGTTTTGGAAAATCCAAAAAAAAACTTTCGACAGAAAATTCTTTTCCAATTAACAACGGCTGTCAAAAAAAGAAGCAGAAAAAAAATTCAACGTGTGAATTAAAAATTGCGTCAAATGTCTTGGAAAAAGATTTTTGATTATTAAAAGGGTGGGAGCCAATGCCCGGTGAATGACAACATGCGGGGAACACACCCAACCTTTTACACACGGCTTTTAATGCCTTCCGGGAACCTTGGACAATCAGATAATGCACGAAAGATGACCTCGGCAACGAATTTTGCTTTAGTTCCAATCAAGGTTCACAAAATTAATGCAACGACGGTTTAGAAAGTCAATTACATTTTATATCAAATTGATGAAACACTTATTGTATTAATTTAATCAAATTGGACTGAATATTGAAATAAAATAGGTATTTTTTCTCAAACTCACCTGCCAACGGGAAAAGATAGACAGTAGAACAATTCCTCCACTGCAACCACGAAAACTCAATGATTCCTTCAAGCCGCAACACTAGCGGCGTGTTATTTGTCATAAAACACTGTACATCACGATTAACAATCACAAAAACTTGGGATTTATGATGATTTTTAAGTAAACAAGATCCTTAAAGTGAGTGAGAATCCTAAAAATCCGTGAAATTGACGAAGTGGCGCAATTCCTCCATCTTGTCTGTTTTTCTCGGGTTGGGATTGACCCTTGAATACCTGAAACATAGATGAAATGTGAGTTAGAAATTTGTTAATTATTTTAGTAAAGAATTTTGCCACTAGGGCGCAGTGAACACACTCGCCAGGGATGGCAAACTAAGCGCATTTAAATGTTTAAGGATCTATTCACAGCCTCAGTTGCATGCATAAATTACAGTACAGAATCCAAAATGTGAAACATTCAATCCTTCATATATTTACCGATATTTAATATCAAAAATATGACTTTGGTGTTAATTATACTTTATTCGGATTCATCTTCGATACCTATATTTTTTATATATTAATTCTTTAAATATACTTTACCTGCACTTAATTAAATTTGTCTTTGAATTTTGCTCTTCAGCGCTACCTAGCGGCAATGAAGTAAAGTCATAATTGTCAAAATTTTTAGGTTATCTTTTTGTTTAACGTTTCTACCAACATAACAGAATAAACAATTTCAAATTCATATTTAATTAATATTCTTATTTAAGAAATTAAAAAAAAATTTATAATGTTGAAAAGAATAACAAATGTTAATAAATACATTTTTGTTAAATATTTATAATATTTTTATTCCTCTCTATTTTCAAAAATGTAAATTTTCACTGTTAATCGGTTGGCAAGCTTGATTGCGCAAATTTAAATTATAGGTTATGTTATACCTGAATCGCAATTGTGTTGTTATTTTGAGAAGAAATTAAAGAAAATTAAATATTTCTTGCATTCCCAAGTGAATATTAATTTTTAGCTGAGTTTTGTAATCGAGTTCAACGAAAGAAGGTATTTCTATTGCGATTTGTATTCAACTCTTAAGTGAAATAATTAATTTTGCTATAATATTTATTTCTAACCTTAAATTTTTGTAGTACTTAAAACAACAAATTTTATTTAATTTATTAAACGTATGTTTAATAATTAAACGTTCCAAACAAATTAATTTTATCCTTAAGTACCATATCTCGAAGTAGTAAAACTATTACCTAAATTATTATTTATGAAAATCATGAAAATTATGCAACAATTGAAAACTTGTTTTCATCAAGTTTTTTTCTTTTTAAATTTGTACTAATTAAACGGTTAGTAATTAACGTTTTTCAGAATGATACCAAGATTACAAACCTTGTTAAAAGTTACTGAAACTGTTCCTTTTCTTGGAAGGAGATTTAACTGCTGGACAGCAGGAATTACATCTAAACATAGGAAGAATTATTTAAGAACTTATCCTGTAACACTCGTTTTGCCCGATGGTAGCAGTATAAATATTCCATATTCTGATCCTAGGGGCATCATTGTACTTCCTCATGATATACAGCTTATGTCAGAAGAACAACGTAAAATTATTTTACACAGACGATTACCAAGGAAGAAAATTAACGTCGTCAGAGAGGAATATATGGATGATTTTGATGAAAATCAATACTTGAATTTAACAAAAAAAATCAATCGTTCATAGTTATAGAATTCAAATTCAATATTATAATTAGTCATTTAATTTAATTTTATATTCTATGAATACTGACAAAAATTCTTCTCGGCAAATGCAAAAGAGAAAAAGGAATATTTTGTTCTGTATAAAAATTTATGTGATTTTTATCATCGCATGCCGGAACATAGTTTTAATGAGAAAGGCCGGATGTTTCTTTTTACAGCAAAGAGGAAGACCATTGTTTACTTCGTAACAACTGTAAACATATTAATGATCTTGCGACGAAAAGGCTGAATAAAAAAAAAAGTAGATACAGTCCGTCAAGCACTACCAATTTTCTGATCTATCCTTTCTACACTTCTTACGCAATATTGTCAAGATTATTATATTATTTTTACGAACTACCTCCAAGAAACTAATTCTTTTCTTTTTATCAAATTAAAGAAAATTTTACATCTTATTACCCTAATTACTATTTTATATACCAAATTCACTAAATTCATTCTTTTTCGTTACGAACATTATTATTTTCTTTTTTTTACAAATTTATAGTAAGAAAGTATGACAATAATGTTCAAAAATTCTAAAATGTTTTCTTATAATTCTTCAAGAATTTTAATTCATAATTTTAATTTTAAAAGAAATTTTGTTTGTTTTGTCTTTTATTTTGAAAACATAAAAAGAAGAAAATACGAAAATTAAATTCCAAGCAGAAAACTATAATTCATATTTATAGAATACCAAATTATTCAAAAAGTGTTGAAAACTGAGGTAAATTTAAATATGTTAAATTTTAATAATTCTAATCAATTAATATTATGTTTATATATATTAATATTGGAATTTTTTTTAATTACAGATGGGAAAGGAAATTATTTAATTCAAATTTATTGTTGTTGAGTACAAAAAACAAAAAATGAAAGTAATATTTTAATTATACCCGAGTAAAATGAATTCATCTCTGCGTCCTTGAACGTATTTTGCGGAAGAAAGTCCGGTTGAATGATCGTTATTCGGCAAATTACTTTGCTTGGACCACTTTCAAATTTACACGCAAGACATTTAATATCAACTTTTTATTACACATGTCATGCTTACTAATGTCATCGAAAATGAAGGAAGTAACTATCAAGATTTCGCTAGATCCAAAAATAAAATTTAGATTTAACGACAAAAAGAACTATTGTGCTAATAGTGAAGTACAACCTATTATTAGCGAAAATGACGAAATATTTTTCTTTTGAAATCGATCACTTTGTTCCATTTTGACACATATAGAAGAAAAAATTTTTTTTTGCTTTCACCAGCTCACACCTACATTTTCAATGTAATTTTCGTTCAAGTGTTAACCAAGAAGGCCGAGAATATAATTGCCATGCGAAAATCTTAGTCGAAGAATAAACGACACCCAAATCGAAAGTCATATTGATTCGTCAAAAGGTGAAAGTGTCAAGGTATATAAATAGTCTAAACAAAACATTCATAATAATTATGTGTTACAGAAAAAAATGAAAGTATTCGAAAAAAACTGTTTTGAATTCAAAATTAAATCAGTGATTAAATGGAAATCACTTCCGGAATTTGATTTCAGTTCCTTTTTTTCAATCATAACTTTCGTTTTGTCTTTATTTATTTATTTATTTATTTTTTTGTATATTCACACTTTCTGTATTCACAATATTTTGTCATTATTGTTACTTTTTGTATCTTACGAAATATTTTCTTTTTTTTCAGAGATTTTACATCATTGGATTTTTACCAAATTTATCTGATGAGAAAACAATTGGATTAATTACAGAATGAATATTCGATGATGTCAATCATTCTCTATCTGCAAGGAAGTGGACAATGAATAGCACACTTCATAATAACATCAATTGACTTTAATGGTCATAATGATAATGTAATGTGCAATGTAAAAATATTTGCTGATTGCACAATATCATACCTAACAGAGTGAATTTCCGGTTCCTGTGCTCACACAAATTCCATCACTTTTTTTGTAAGTTAATTTTATCTGATCTGCTTTCCATTTAAAAATGTTTTATATAATCAATCCTGTTTTTTTCATTTTAAACATTTTTTTTCTAATGGTACCTTTTACATTATATTCACAAAACTACTTTCCTTTATATCGGTACTTTCAGTTTTAAATTTGCATTTCAACTATTTGGAGCATTTATTTGAAACTCGTTTGTATTGTTTGTATTTTATGTATTTTATTATCAGGTATTTAATATTTATTCATTTTTATTTATTCATTGCCGGTCTAAAAAATTGTGGTTTCATTGATGTTGAATGTGAGTAATGATTGAAAAATGAGTTTCAACAGCTGTGACGATTTTAACTCTTTAAGGAAACTGGAGCAGATGTTTTTGAAATTCTGTACTTCCGCGTTCGCATTTAAATCCTTGAGGAGAAGAAGAAAAGACATTGCGTATGTCTTTGGGATCACCGGCCCCTAATCAGTCAAGTTTTATTACTTTGTCTATTTTCTAGAAAATCAGGAATTAAAATTCAAGCAACGATTACCAGTCATTCGTTAATGTGTCTAAAGCATATACATATGTATATATTTTTTCTCTACAGATGAACTTCATTAGAATACAAATTTAACGAGGCACCTTTTTTTTTTTTTTTATCGTTAGTCGACGAGGTCCCAGAAATTTTCTTGAACTTTCGCAATTGGGTAGTTTCACTTTTATTGAAAGTGCTGTTATAATAAAATAAGAAAAACAATTCTAAGTTCATTCACATTTCTTATGAGGGTTGGTTAATGACTCTTCATGACTTTAATGACTCATGATGATCGCGAATAATGTTAGAAGATCCAATGTAACATTTTACGCAATCAAAATCATTATCGTTATTCTGTGTCAAAAAATTAATGATATAGAGGTGAGAAAAAAAAATTCAAACAATAGAATTTGATTGGACTTTCTAATTTTCAATTAACTTTAGGTTTTAATGAACATCGTGAGATGAATAGTTTGCGGGGAATTCGTTGAGCGAAATTGTAGGAAATCCTTTTCTGAGCAAAAGGTACTGTAATATTTCTTTTTTTTCTCTCTCGAACGGATGAAATTGAGCGTAAAATTTTGTGAAAATAATTTCATATTGAGAATATAAAATAACGGTTAGAATTTAAAAATAACGGATCAACTATATATAATTCAACCGAAAATGAAACGGTTAAATTTAAAGTTACAGTTTCTATCATTAAATTTGATCTCTTCTAATCTTTATTGTGCTTTTCAGGTACCGCTTGGGAAGCTTATATGGTGAATACAAAATTTACAAAAGGCAAAGAGTACGTCCGGCGGGATTCGTTCGGCATATAAAAAAAATACTGCCCACACCAAAGCACATACACCATACGATTTGTAAACATCATAGGCATTCAAAGACAGGTAAAGAGACAGACTTTGCTTCGGTGGGGATCAGTTTATAGTAGGCCACGAGGCACTCGCGTTCTTGGTTGCATGTTCACGACTCTCTCTTCGCTGGATAAGGCCAACATTCAGTTTGAAATCTTAGCACACAAACAAGAATATTCACTTCTCTCTCTTTCTCTCTTAAACAAAAAAAGGAAGACGTCAACTTTTCCAAAAAAAAAAGGTTTTCTACACTAAAAAAATTTTTTTAAGAATATATTTGCAAAATATTAAATTTTTACCGCATCAGGAATAGAAAAACTGAAGAAGAAAAAAAAACTCTCGAGTAAATGAAAGGTAACTGATTGTGATCTAAATCAAAAGGATTATAGTTTAAGAGAAATCAGAATTTGGAGCAAAAGAAGTTGAAAAGTTTGGGAGAAAGTTTCTGGCGAAATATTGAAAACGTGTTTTGTGCCGTCTGTGATAAATAATTAATAATTTTCTATATTCATTTTTAATGGCAAGTGAATTCTAGGTGAGAAGAGATGTTATTACACGGCAAAGAAGGAAATTAAAGATTGCGGGAAGGAGGCTATTATCGAATGCTTAATAGAGAAGATATCGCCGCTGACAATCTGAAGATTAACAGGAAGTTGTTGTCGGTTGTTTTGCGTTAGAGGTGTTGGAGAAAGTGTCATTATATTCATATGCCTCGGTTTGTGTCTGACGTCGTTAACTTCCGGGATTTTAGTTTCTGGAAAAATGTTTCAATTTTGAATGAAATCGACCGTATTGGATTTAAATCGCACAGAAACGTGAGATGATCGGAAAACTTCTCCTGAGTTTTTGGATATTTCAATGGATCCATTTTCTTGGTAATTAATAATATTATTTCCATTTACATTTATTCGATACTGCTTTACTGATAAAATACTGCTATCATGATTTTTTTCACATTTGCGAAAAAATAGAGAAAATTAATTTATATATTTATGAATTCCATTATCATCAATTCATAATGACTAATATGAATTCTTAACATGTTGATCTATTTTCAATATTTTTTTTTGTCATTAAATTTTCATAAATCGAAAACAAAAAGAAATATATTTTATCAAATTGTAAATTTGCTTTCACGTTTATTACGTCAGTTATTGGCGTAATTAATTTTTTTAATTTATAGTTATGTTATCGCTTCTTTTTTTACTTTACTATTTCTTAACATTTCAAATAATTTAAACGTCAATTGAATTTCCATATTTTGTGATATTGAATAAGATATGTATGTAAAAAAAATGCGAACACGAATTTGCATTTTTCGAAAACTAAAAATATAAAATGATTCAATATAATCATAAATAACATGAAAGTCAATAAAATTTTTCTATTCAGAATATATATATAAAAAAAAGTTAAGATTGTTTTGGCAAATTATTTAATTTAATTTAATGTTCTTGTTCCTGTTGGAAAAGAAAAATTCTTTTATTTAAATTGATCAATCATTATATAATATTTGAAGATTATTTATTTATGAGTAAAATAATTATGCAATTTCCTTAGAAATTTATGAAAAACAATGCTCACGGTCAAAATACTCATAAAAGTCAGTTTAACTTTAAAACACTGTTTTGCAATAAGCTGTAAATTATCTTTAACATGTCTTTATAATGCAAGAATTGCGTTGGGTCACAGTGTATGTAGATTGAGAAGACATCGATGCGGGGTAACTGTACAAGTAGTGAAAGCGATCCTCATTGACATATTATTTAAGCAGGTTCTTTCCTTACGAGATTCAATTGTCAATTTTAAATCTCGAAAACTATTTCTAGAAATTAGGGGGAATTTTTTTTCAAATAAACTACAATTGATTCTAAAAAAGAATAAACTGAATTAAATTTTCTATTTTAATTAATCGAAAGAATTTAAAGTGGCAATTAACTTGAAATCTTTCTTATCGAAAAATCAAATTGAATTTTCATTTCCAGTTCTGTTTTTAAATAGTAATATTCTAAAATTTAAAGTGTGTCATATTTTTGCATTTTATTACCTATATATATTATCAATTTTATTTTATTTTTCATTCCATTAAAGCGAGACTCACTACCAGCATTAATTTGTTATACTTACAATTTAACGGTTTATTTATCTTAGTAAAAAAGAAAATTTTTGTAAATATCAATAATTATTCAAATGTATAATATTTAACTGCAATTTAAAATCCGCCAAGTCATTTTATATTAAGGCTATTGCTAATTTAATTGTAAACCAAAAATTAATTACAAATAAGCTTATTTAACGGTTCTGTAATATTTCTCTCAAAAATTTCTATCGCTTTTATGACGGAACTGGAATTAATATTTTATCCTAATTGAGGTCATCATGTTGCATTTCATGTCTGAATTATAAAATATATCCAGAGAACTCTTTTCTTATGTACAATTTCGATGACAAATGGGTCATCAATCTCCAGTTTCATGGGCATTCTCTTTTGTAATTGGGGCAAGAACTATTTTATAACACTATAGAAAAAACAAAATAAATAAGGAAACGATTTAAAAAGAATTATTATGATCGTAAATATTAACAACTAATAATTATTATCTCTAAATAGACAAATTTTAGTTTACTACTAAAATTTCAGTAAAATGATAAATGTCACAAGGATTCATATTAATCAAAATTGATTGAAGAATTGAAAACAAGAAAATTGATTTTAAAGAAATTAATGTCTGGAAATTCCAATAAAATAAAATTTAAAGACGTTTCTCATTTAAAGATTTAATATTTACATTACTTTTTTGTAAACTTTCTGTTCCTAGGTAATTTAATTTGATTATAGTAATCATAACAACGTGCTCTTGAATTTCTCTAAGCCAAATGACAAGCAATAAATATCTATATCGATTAGAAAGAGCAAGAATTCAGGTACAAGTTCATCAAGTTAGGAGTCAAACGAATGCTATAATAGTGAAACAATTTTTTTTTTTTTCCTTTTTTTAAGATAACTAACGTGATTTCCAAGTAAGTTACAGACCGATGGCCGGTTCCTTCAGGATTTCTAATTTGTCGCAAAGACTTTCTCTAACGAGTTTTACACATACATATTTTGTTTTTATTTCCCACAAATAATTCTTTTGTTTGGAAAAAAATTCTACCGACTTTGAAATTTATTTTCAATTTCATTTCTCTGTCATAATTTATGAAGATTTGTTCAACTTCTCGTATTCCACAAACGATTCATTTCGCTTCTAATTTTTCAATATTTCTTGTGGAACAATTTTATGAAAAAATTGTGATTGGAATTTAAAATTAAATCGTTTTTTTAATTCTTTGTATTATTGAATAGTTTTCAAATTTCACAAATTCTCTAAATTTCTATAATTAGTTGATAGATACTTTCTCTGTTCGATAAATAATTTTGTCTTTTATGAGTCGCAGACAAAAAAAAAATGTTTCAAAGTCCATGCAGGTGCTGGGGAAAAGTAATTCCAACGTGATTTTTTGTTTTTCCGATTGTGTTCATAAAGAACCGTTTGTATTGTAGCTAGTTGAAATTTGAAAGCAATTGCTAATTATCCCCTCTCTTGTAACACTATTGAAATTTTTTAAATTCCATTAAGTGGTATGAAGCAAAACATTCATAAGTAAATATACATAAACGTCATTGAAAGTAACACCGAGTAGGACAATCGATGAAAAAAAAATTTCTTTTCGACAAATTGTAAAACTGGGTAAAATAACTTTCGCACTTTCTGAATTTCTGATGAATGCAATCAAGGATAAGGATGCTTTTAGCTTTACAGTTAACTATCCTAATTAGAATTTTAATCGTTTCCAAAAAAAACATTTCTTTTGCTTTCTTTCTCATCGACGATGCATTTTATTCTATCTTGGAATTTTAAGTTTTCGTCGATAAAAATTTAATTTCCCATATAGTGAAATTTGAATCGTGCTTGTAAAGATTTAATAGATTGAGAGGAGCAAAAACAGAATTTCTAACGGACAAAACTGTGAGGTTTTAAGTGCCAAGCGAGGTCAGTTTGATTATCGTTATAAAGTATATGAAAGCCAGGGTCAGTTGGAGAAGATCGCTAGGAAATATTCTCACCTTTACATTTTATCGAGAACGATCATCAATCATTATTTCGATGGCGTTTTTAAAAATCAACATTAAAACACGTCCATTAAAGTTAATAAATAGAAATCATCGATAATAATTATGACCTTCAACTATAAATTGAATTGCAAGAAAATAAATTCTAAATGTCTGAGAAATTTAGAATTGAGTTCTCTTTAGCAAAAAAATTTGCATCAATTTTAAATTATCTTCGTCCTAACAGTAAATTAAAAAAATTTTTAGTTCCATTTTTTTTCCTTTTTTTGTTAATTTAAAAGCATTTAAAAATTTTCTGTGATGTAAAGAATCATATGAAAATAATTATTATCTAAGAAAATCGTGTCACATTCTACAAACTTTTTTTCAAAGATAAGTCCTAAAAATAATTATCAGAAGACAATAAAAAATATTTTTTCTGATGCATTCATATCTTTTTCAAGAAAAAAACGAATTTATCATTTAAAGGGGAAAAAGTTAAAAGAATAAAAATTGACTCAAAACATTTTTTCCTGTAATTAGCAACTAAATTATACTTTTGTCACAAAGACAAAGATTATATCACATTTTTTTTTTCAGTGTCTAGTAACGGTCACTTTTTAAACCGAAATTATAGTTAATTACGCAAGGAAAAAGACAATAATGGATAAAAATTACGATGAGCAATTCTTCTTCAAATGTTACACCAAAGAAGTGCGTGCATGTACACAAGAGTTGTTCAAGAGTTCAATGACCTTTCACACCATGGGTTGATGGAAACCGTGTCATCACCCAATTTTCAGTTCCTTATCTTTATTCTCGACTTCTATTTTGATTTTTTATTCATAAAACACGCTGGTGTTAATGGCTTCTCAAAAAAAAAAGAAAGGAAACGGCAAAATTCTGCTTATCATTATCATCCATGCATGAGAAGAATGAAAATTTAAAGGGGGAGAAAAAAGAGACGAAAATATTCATTAATAGGACCTACTTTGCAAATTTATGTATCCATTTAAAAGCATTCTAAAAACCTAGATTCATTTACTATCTCTTATCAGTCACACTAGATCCTAAGTAATAGTCATGAGATCATCTATGGGAAAATGTATACTGCATTTTAATGGGATTCTACTTTGGAAAGTAGACTTGAATGAAAAGAGGAAGACATTGTAGAATATTTATTTATTCTAACACAAACTAAGAATATAATTTCCGGACTTATTTCAATATATCAACAATCTTATTGTTTTGGACAGGAAAAAATATTTTTACATAAAATTATTATTATTTTTTTCTGTAAAACAATATAAATTGAAAAAAATTTTTTTGGATTCAAATAAATTCTATTGTCTATTAAGACAAGGAAGACTATTGTCTATTAAGGAATAGATGATCTCATGTCTATGACCGGTAGTGAATGATATTTTTTAAAAATCAATTTGGTCTAATATACCCATAGAGACGTGCGTGCACTTGTAAACGATTTATACGTTAATTAAATGTTTCGACACTTAAACATAATCCTTGGTATGTGGAAAACGTAACCGCAAGGATTAATGAAATAAATAATAATTAAATTAATTAATTAAAATTAATTTTTTTAAATTTTAATTGGAAAAGGTTGTTTGAAAATTAGATTGTAATTGAAATTAGTTAATTAATTAAATAATTTCTACTGAGAAATCAAATTTTGAAAAATTTTTCACGATTAGATAATTTTTTTAAGGCGCCAAAATTTTTTTGAAAATGAATTTTAATGAAGTTTCTATTATTGAAATTAAATAAATATTGAAGTAATCGGAAAGCACCTTTCTGAATCATTCCAGCGTGGATAATTTTGCGTAACGCATTATGTTGTCATCCTCGTTTCGCATTATTTATGAAAGAAAAGTGTCTAATACCGTTGCAAAGAAATGGTACCCTTTAGACTCTCAAGCCCGCGTGACTTGTATTGTAGTCTCTTCATTTATACCGTTATAATACCAACTATATATATATACATCTTACCTGACTTTCTGGTGACCTCTCTTTCTTTCTCCCTCAAACCTAATTTACTTCCTTCATTTTTATTTCTTCCATTAGTGACTTTACCATCCAAAGGGAGGGGAATCTTTTTCAACATCCATTCGCGAACCAGTTTTGGTACAATGATTTCTATCCGATACCGTTTTTCTCGTTCCTGAAGCGTCCTGATCATATCTGCAAAAAATAGACAAAATTATTACCAAAGAAAATACATAAATAGAAAATTAGAATATTAAATCTCAATTTTTGGTAGGAAAAAATTTTTAATATACTGTTCGTTTAAGATAACTTAAAATTGAATTTGAAAAAATAGAAATAAAAATTTTTTTTTAATTTGACTATCAGAAATTAAAATATACTGATTAAAGTAGGAAAAAAAAATATTACGTTTACAGAATGCGGAATTATGATTTCACGGCCAGTAATCCAAAACTACTTTGTCATGCTAAACGAAACTTCTCTCATTATATGTGTGAGGCAAAAGAAAAAAGTACATGATCACTTTATTATTGCGATGAAAATTTTAATGATATCAAAATCAAAGGGGGTCGTTAAACGAAGAAATATTAGTCTTTTCCACTTTCTATAATAAATTAATATTACCCTCCTTGGTTTGCAGTACTTTTTTCTATATTTTATGCCTCATGTGATTATTATTATTTTTTTTTTGTATCATAGATTTAAAAGTGAAAGGAATTTAAAGTTTTAACTGATGGTATAAATATAAAATTGTTCAGGAAGTAATTAATTTTTTTCTCATTTGCAAATTAAGTGAATAATATCGATTGGAATGCAATTTAGAAAATTCCCTGATTGATTTGGGAAAATTTTCTATACAATTTAATTGCCCGTAGATGAAATTAATTAGTCACGGTTAATTAATTTTATTAATTTAGAAAGAAAAAACTTCCATTTTTTGTTTAAAAAAAAATTAATTTTTTGTTTAAAAAAGAAATATTTTTTTGTTTAAAAAAAAAATATTTTTTTTATTAAAATAATTATCTGGACCGAACGTAGAATTTTTGAAAAAGAAAATGTACATTTCTAGGCATAAAGATTATAATAAAAATAGAAAAACCATGGATAATTGGTGCCTTGAGTACCTAGTTCAGCTTGAGAATCTTTTTTACAATCAACTTGTTAAGCAAAACCTTGATAAAAAATTAAAAGAGGTTCTCAAGTAAGTAAAAGATATATACAATATTTAAGCGTAATGTGATGAAAAGAAAAAATTTCACCTTTTTCCTGTCATTCATTTCTTTCTTTCTTTTTTTTTTTTTTTGACGAACGTGAAGTAGAAAATGAGAATGAAGAAGAATTATAAAATTTGAAACGAAATCGTTTATTGTATGAATTCATTGACCGGAAAATTCATGTAAGGTTGGCTTGTTTTTATTATTTCGCTTTCATTGATCAAGCGGAAAAGATTCTTCTTGATAGGGGAAAAAAAATTCAGGAAAAGATGTCACCTTTAATTTTTTATCCATCATAATTATTTTTACGAGTTTGTCGACTAATTAATCAAACTATCTTTCTAATTATAATTTCTATATAAATTCTGTATTTTTATATTCATTCTATATAAAATGATTATTATTTTCTAATAATAGTAACAATTTTAACAATTATTTTAGAATCAAAAATTGATATAATTTAAAATTCAGTCGAATTTGAAATTCTAATTCTTAATCCTATAGATTAAAATTTAAATTCAATGTCAAGATTTAAATTTAAATAGGCTCATTGTCGACTTCAAAAAAAAAAATTGATAAAAATGTTTTTTTTACTCAATATTCTCCGAGAAGATATTTTTTTCTAAAGAAATTATTTTCATTTCAGGAGATCGTGTCGAGGCTCAAAGTTTGACGAAACAAATTGTAGAATCTATTGACGAACAAAATGATCTTCTCATATTTCAATCGGTCGTTCAATCCATGAAGGAATGGGAAAATCATAAAAAAAATTCTCATCGAAATAAAAGAGAAGTTTCCAGTGTTTGCTATGATGGAGTCGGATGCTTTGAAGATACTGGACCATTCAGCTATTTGGAAATGTTACCATCACCCCCTAAGGATGTTGGCACCAGGTATTTCGTAACTATTTTTTTTTATGTGAGACAAGAAAATCCATAAAAATTATTCCAAGTTTTGAATTTTGATTTTTTTTTTTTTAGATTTTTCGTTTATGGTAGCAGAAAAGCAAGATCAATTCCAATGGAGGTTGCAGCTGAAGACATAAGTGAAAAAATTCGTCATGCCATAGATATAGATTTACCTACTAAAGTACTTGTACATGGATTTGGATCTGATTGTGAGCACATTTGGGTTTATGAAATGAGATCTGCTCTGATGCAAGTTCAAGATTGTAATGTAGGTAAGTTCCGAAAAGAAAGTTGTTGATCGACAGGTGTATGAAAAATTATAATTTCTAATTTTAATCTGAGAATTTTCTCATCTTAATTATTTAAATTACTTTTCGATCGGAATAATAATCAATTTTGACTTTTGAGACTTACTTTTTGTTTGAAATAGTTTGTGTCGATTGGTCACCTGGTAGTACGATTCCTAATTACGTGAGAGCAGCGGCAAACACGAGATTAGTTGGACGACAATTGGCGAAATTAGTTCGAAGTTTGGATGTGCCTTTGAATAAACTTCATCTAATTGGATTTAGTCTCGGAGCTCATGTGGCTGGATTCGCCGGTGCAGAATTAGGAAATGTTTCTAGAATAACAGGTAAAAAAAATTCTTTCTAAATTTTTTTCTTCTTTTTTTAATTAATAAAAAAAAATATTAAAAACTGTTTTATAAAATTGAACTTTCTTTCTTAAAAAGTAATTTTCTAGTCATTCATTTACTGATCCATTACAGAAATTTATTTTCCCCAACAATATTCTCACTACATGTTTCTACTAATGACAATTTGAATTAAATCTTCACTCAGCGATGGTTGCGCCTCTTTTTACTTTCTAAATGTTTAATTAAAAGTTTGCAAAGGCCTTTATGGATTTTTTAATAGCCATACTGTCCCCAAGAAAGTTCAATTTATTCGGAAAATCTAATAAACAGTTTCTAGAAGAAAGTTGTCGATTTTTCTATAAACAAACAATTGGAATTTATATTTCTCGTGAAATAATTGGTGCGTATTTCATTTTTTTTATCGAAGAAAGAAGCAATTTTTGTCTTTTCAGAAGAAAAAATAATAATGGATAATTTTATTTAAACATTTTTTGATCTTTTGTTCGCTTACCTTAAACGATGAAATTGGAGAAAAATTAGAGAATGGCAATAATTACAAGGCCAGATGAAACGTAATCCAGATATTACGTTCACACCTGAGTAATTGAACTTATGTGAAACGACATTCCTTTTCTGACCTCCTATTTGTGTGTGTGTGTGACGCTTCACTGGTCATTATACTAGATATTTGCAATCGTATTGCTTGCATTGTAATTAGAGTTTTCACTGCCTTTGCGAAGAATAAACCAACTACTGACAAAACGAATATCATTAGAATATTTGAGACGCAAATAACACTCTACATCGAATTACATACTGTAATTACTCAAGTTTCATTAAACTTCTTTTATTACTTTTTAAGAAGTCTTCTTAATATTATTTGACTTATATTAATAATTAAAAAACATTCATTAATGTTACCTTTTTGATAAGAAGAGTAGAAAAACGAAATAGTAATAATAGTAAAATTTTGCAGGTTTGGATCCTGCTGGACCATTATTTGAATCCCAAGATCCTCGAGCCAGATTGGACGAGCAGGACGCCCAATTTGTTGACGTTATTCATAGCAATGGAGAACAGTTACTTCTGGGTGGATTAGGTTCCTGGCAACCGATGGGTGACGTCGATTTTTATCCCAACGGTGGTCGAATGCAAAGTGGCTGCTCGAATATTTTCCTAGGCGCAGTGACTGACATCATTTGGTGTACGTACCATTTTAGAAAGTTGCACAATCTCCATATTGCTAAAAAAAAATTCAAAGCACGTGATTTAAAAATTATTTTTATTATTTCAATAATTTTATGTAAATCTTAGATGATTTTTATATTTTACTATTTAAATGATCATAAATTTTGTCAATAACAATTGATTTGTTTTCAATCGTCTATATCTACTTTAACTATGTCAAAGTTTCTAGAGATAATTGAGAGAAAAATATAATTAATAAAAGGGAATATTGACGATTGGAAAGAAATTAATATATGCAAATATTGATGGAACTTGAAAAGTGGTTATTCTAATCAGAATCATGAAAGTTCACTTTCTTGGTTGAGAATTTCTTTTGAGAGTATATTTCAATAATACGACGAATGACATGTATGTGTCATATGATCATTGATTAGAAAGCAACGTCTCCTTTTCACTTGAGTCTCCGACTCGAAAGAGACCTGGGAGGATCACGTTACCTCCTACACGATCCATTTTATTCGATTGGAGAAAAGTAGGTTGAATTTCTAGACAAACTCTTAACTTTTCAGAAAACCACTTGTCACTGGAATATAATTTTCACAGCCCTCCGTTCAGAGAATTTATTTCTCTAACCGGATGTCAAATTGTCTTTAAATTCCCTCTTTTTTTCGAGGAATTCATGTGGAATAATTATTTTTTTAGCAAGCACCTTGGAGGGAAGATCATTGTGCAATCATCGAAGAGCTTACAAGCTTTTTACAGACTCAGTGAGTCCAAAATGCAGATTTCCAGCGTTTCCTTGTCATCGTGGTTACGATGGTCTCATTAAAGGTGATTGCTTCCCATGTGGTACGGAAAATTCTGATCGTCCTTGCGGTGACATGGGATATTATAGTGACACATCACCTGGCAGAGGTCAATTATATCTGATGACAAGAGATGAGGAACCCTTTTGCGCTAATCAATATCAAGTTAAGCTGTTCAACAGTCGAAGCGAAAGAGCGACCAAGAGTTATGGAAATTTGAAAGTCACTCTCGTAGGGGAGGGATCTTTCAATGAGACTTTCACCATGACCCGCAAGGACGACGAAGAACTTCTCGTTGGTGCCATTTTACAAAAAATCGTGGTCCCACATCCTGTTGTCACCAATCTCGAAGCCATCGAGGCAAGTCTGAAAATCACACAAAGAAAGACAATAAAAAATCGAATACAAAAATAGAAAAAATTATACAAAAATTATAGAAAAATTATGCAAAAATTATGCAAAATCATTCAAAAATCTAATGACATTTTCAGAATGTAAAAATAATAATTTAATTTTCAGATAAAGTACACAGCATACCATGGTTGGATTTCCTCGGGATTGATAACGTGGAATATAGATAAGGTATTAATTGTCGATAGTTTTGGAAAAAGTACTTCAATTTGCAAACGTGGTCTAAGTCTCGAGTCGGGTAAAGCCGTTTATTTGAGACTTCAACAAGGCGATTGTGTTATTCCATCGGAAAATGATAATGTGACAATTATAACTGATCAAATTATTGACAAGTTTCCACAAGAGAAACAAGGTGGAATTGGTCCATTCACTAGGGATCAAAATTGGGAGAAGAAAGAAACTCTCTCAGTAGAATTACTCTCTAATGAAAGAACTTCATCTTCTCAAAAAGGTCTTGGACCATTCACCAAGGATCAAAATCCAAAACCTTTAGATGTAAAGGACAATTCGAGGAATTCGGATTCGAAAATAGTTGTGGAAAATTCCGATAACACTAGAAATAGTAATCGTTGGACTTACATCGATATTTCCGACAATGGTGATTCGAATTCATTGGAAAATTCTGAATCTGAATCTGGAAGAGGGTTTTCTAGTCCGAATTTCATTCACAAGACGACAATTTCAAAATCTACAAAATCACCGATTATCACGACGGAAACAGTTTTAGAAATTCAAGAACCATTGTTAAAAGTTACAAAAAAGGAAACGGCGAGATCCATGAAATTGCCGGAGATTACTGAACCAATTTTAAAATCTCGCTCGACTAGACAAAATCTAAAGGGAGATTCTGCACTGCAGGTATTTATTTTTATAAACATTTTTTGAATGAAATGGAATATTGTATTGTTTTTTATTTTTAGGATGATAAAATAGAAGAGTCACCTACGACCACAAGATCCTTTACAGTTCAGTTTCTTCCGGAAAGACTTGCAGGAATTTTAGCACAAGCTGAAAGATATGCGAGGCAAACACTTCTGCCTCTAATTTCTCAATATACACCAAGTTTTGTCGGTATTGCAAGAAATGATCGACCAAAATATTTCCCACCTTTAGGAGACATTACCGAAGAAAAGGAAGAGAAAGAAAAGAAATCCATTCAAAATGGAGAAAAAATCACTGATTCCAAGATAAATGTGGTTAGTGTGAGAAAAATTATTACAAACTTGTTTCATTTATTGATAAAGATTCCTTTTCTTTAATTTTTTTTTCTTTCAGACTTCAGTGAAAACAACGGCAACTACCTCGAAGAATGAAAATCTCACCACGACAGTTGTTCATTCGAAAAAAGTAAATGACTGGGTTCCAATTAAACAGATCTCAAATTACACTAAGTTTAATCATCATAATTTAAATATGACTTCCCAGGAAAAATCATTCACGGGACTTTGGTTAAATGAAGACGATGGCACTTGGACACCACAGTCTGAAGATGCCGAGGCTGGTCCAGAAACAAAAATTGACGATTGGGTCCCAGTAACTGACAAGGCACGAAATGAAAAATCATTAAAAGACGATGGCAGTTGGACACCACAGTCTGAAGATGCCGAGGCTGGTCCAGGAACAAAAATTGACGATTGGGTCCCAGTAACTGACAAGGCACGAAATGAAAAATCATTAAAAATGCCCGAAAATCCCCAGACAACTGGTAAATAAAAATTGATTTGAATAATTTTTTTTTTCAAATTAACAAAACTAATTTCTTTTTTTTTTTTTGAATTTCAGAAAAGATTGAAAAAGTAACGACAATCAATCCAAATAAAGAAGAGAATGCACAGAAGGTAGTTGAGGAACGAAAATTTATTCCATTAATAGATCTTGAAAAACAGGAGGGAATTAAAATCAAAGAAACTGACGATAGTCAAAAATCTATTGTAGAAAATTCCTCAACTCATATTCAAAGGATTCCACAAACTACAGTCCCAAGTAAAATTGAATCTCCAGAGGTGAGATCAGTTCTCTTTCCTTATGTTTACGAGCATAAAAATGATCGATACATTCCCCTAATTCCCGAAGAAGATCTTGTTATTTCGAAATCTCTCGCCGAACGCGTTCGTTGACAATTGGTTTTTTTTTTTTTTTGCAGAGAAACTTGAAAAAATTTATCTAATGAGTTTTTAATTCATTAAACATGACGTAGTGATTAAGCTTTTTAAGATATAAATACGACTGATTACGTAAGTTAAATTAAGCATTTCATATTTTTCTATAAATTCTATTTTTTATTTTTGAATAAACTTAAACGAAATGTAATAATTCAAAGAAATTTGATCAAAAGTAAATCAAAATAAATTTTAAACTATTCGACTATTGTTTCGCAATTAATAGATTTTAAAAAACTTTTATTTAATTATTTTATTATTGCAGTCTAGTATGTACATTATTTGATGAGAGCAATAATTAAATTAAAAATTAAATTTTAAAGAAAAAATATTGAAAAAATTGAATGATTACATTTTTAATTGTTTTAAAATTTATTTATCAACTTGTAAAATTATTCGAACTGATTGAAATTGAAAAATAATTTAATTACTCATATGTTTTTCATTCTTTATCATGAAAACCTTTTCTGAACTCCAACTATTATATTATCTTGTTTAATTTTTGAGTTATGCAGAAATAATTTTCATACACTCAAAAAGAAAAAAGAAATTAAAAAAAAAACCTAATAGTAAGTGGAAGAAATCTTTTTCTGTGATTATAAAATTGTTGATATGTAAGTGTTGTTTCAGATCGTAACTATTTTTAAGTCTGAAAAAAATGTAAATCAAATTAAATATCTATTTTATAAAATTCTGTGACTTTGTACAAAAAATTAAATTAAATAATAATTGTTCATTTCTTATTCAATTGAAATATAAACAGTCATATACATACACTGGATATATTCTAGTATTGTGTTGAATTAATAAAAAAAAGTTTTATCCGAAATGAAAAATTAATAGATAATTAAAATAGTAAATATTTTATTGATACAAAAGTTTATAACACAATTACTATACACACAAAGAAAATATTTTTCAACACACTATTCTCTCAGCCTTAGCGAGTTTTTTGTTATATAATAAATAGGTATTTATTAAAAGGATAACTGTCTATAAAAATTCAAAAAATTACACTGAAAACGAGAGTCAGCACACGAGTAAACAAAACCATGCTCCCGCTATAGTTAATTTAAATATATACGTGACAGTGACGTATATTTGGAAAATCGATAGTTTCGATTCATCTCTGTTTATTCGAATTTTCCGGAATGATGTTATAATGAAAATGGGGGACATTTTTTTGGTGCAGTCTACGCATGGAGTGAAGACTCCTTATTTTTACTTCGTGCCTTTGTAAAAGTTAAAGGCGATTTTATAAAGTTCCCGCATCTCGAAATCTGAGAGATGGGGTTCGAAAATTTTTTTTTGTACTTTTCGATTCATTTGAATCTTTTTCTTTTAATGTTCTCATCGGATAATATTTGTCTCTTTGATTCGAAAATACCGAATCGAACACATCAATACTTTTTTTTTGCACTTCGCGTGAAGAATCGGAAGAAGAGGACGGTGTCACTCGAATCACAATTCCAAGTTTAAAAACGCCTTCAGACATTTCCTTTAATGAAATTGAATATTCTTCTAAAGACAACTGGGTCTAAATTTTATTTCTCTAATGTTATTTCTTTGAACTAAATTCATTTTATTAAATAAGAATTTTATAAATAAAATTTTTACTTAAAGTATATTTCAAAATAACATTTTTCTTTTCATAAATAAGATTTATTAAATAAACATTTTTTAAAATAAAATTTATTATATTTCCGAGAAACGAAATAAAAAATAAAATAAAATAATACTCAAACTTTGAAATAAAAGAATATTAAATTAATTTTTAATTTTCACTATTTAATTTCTTCAATTGATTTAATTATTTAGCATTTTTTTTTTCAATAATTTACTAAACTAGAAAAATTTTTTTAAAAATTTTTAGACCCTGCCGATGTAAGCGTGTAACATAGGCCTATTCTAGTATTTATGAAGACTTCTGATATTTGACACTGTATTGACGCTGAGGCGTAGAACTGAGACGTCTGAAGTAATAAAAATCGAGGTAGGATCTAACAGAAAGCAAAAAAAAGTGAAAGTTTATTACTTCCTAATAGAATGAATCTATCTAATTAATCAATGCATTTACAACATTACGGCGAGCAGTTGTCAACTTAATGTCGAAATGAAGAAACAGTAGCACGTTTATTTTGCAAATCTGCAGATAAAAAAAAAATAATATAGTTTTCCTCTTCAACAAAACGTTAAATTCTTCTAAAGCGACTCATTTCCGAAAATTAAAAAAAAATTTCTAGTTAAGTCTCATTGAAACTAAATTCAGTGAGAAGCTTCAATCAAAATCTGAATAAATAAAGGGCAGTTAGACCAAAACAAGAGAATTCAAAGAAAATTAAATTTAAACAAAGGAAAATTAATTTTAGGGAAATTGAAAAATAAAAAAAAGAGGGGGGAAAATGCTGCAGATCACTTGCATGTTGCGCATAAAAGTTCCAATATCCGCATTTTATATTTCATACATAAATTCGCATTGTCGAATTTTCGGAGTTATTCGAGAAATACGTTGAGTAGTAAAAAAGTAACATCACAGTCAATTAAATTTATGAGCATTGTTTTGCTTATTTGCCTTTTATGCGTAACAGGCTCCATTTTTTTTTGGTAAAGAATTCTTTTT
The DNA here is from genome assembly GCA_001855655.1 of Leptopilina clavipes. Taxonomy (NCBI): domain Eukaryota; kingdom Metazoa; phylum Arthropoda; class Insecta; order Hymenoptera; family Figitidae; genus Leptopilina; species Leptopilina clavipes. The sequence continues at coordinate 27,847 of JUFY01022135.1, forward strand.
ACATGGATCACTTAGATTTTTCAGTTATTTTCATGGACCAGGTAGTAATAATTATCACTAATAGTGACAATAATACTAAAGTTTGTCACTAGTAGTGATGTAGATTTCTATTGATCCTGAATAAGTAACGATCAATTCTCTAAGTTACTGTAACTTATCTACAGAAAAAAAAAGAAAAAAAATACTAAACGATAGAGGAAGCATCAAGAAATCTGTTTCATCATTTTTTATCAAAAAGAGGCAGTTTACTTCTAACAGCGCCTTCGCAAACAACGAGTCGCTGAGCCGCCGAAATGTTGCAGAAAGGCATAGATCCTTCCAAGCTCGCTCGCAATAAAGCCATTCGATTAGGACCCACATCGAATCCATGATCACCTAATCTTAAACTACCTGCAGTTGCCTGCTTCCTCTCGAAATATTCAACAATTTTCGAAATTGTTTTACTTGTCGAACCAATACCACTCAGTCTGTCTTCCCAGCAACAGTCACCGCCACCTAAACTCGCAATATCCTCCGATGAATCTGTATAAATCGAACTCGTTCTATGATCATCAAGAAGAAATAAACTGCTAGCGGCAGAACTGCTCAATGTTGAAGCGTGTCTTCGATTTGGTGGCTCGGGACTTAAATCCTCACCTACACAACTCCAAAAACCCGATTCACAGCTTCCCCGTCGTCTTGGTTCCCAACCATCCCTGAAGAGCGGATGAGCAAATAAACATGCAGCGCCAACTTTTGTAGCAACCTGAAAAATTTCTATTTTCGTTATTTTATCAAAAATAACAGGAGAAGAAAATTTTCAACAAAACAAAAATATAGAAAATTTTTCCATAAAAAAATCTCGCCTTTTTCTCCCATTTTTTTCTCGCGGTTGGACTACTTGGTTCAGAACATGGCTTCTTTCTTTCGAGAATTTTCGCAATGCTGTCATTTTGAGCGGGTTTGAATTTCGAAGCAACGCCATCAGTGACACTTGGCCTTACATCCTCCAAACTTGGAAGTTCAAGACAACTGGAAAACAAATCCCCAAGGATTTTCTTCACACCGCCTAAAGCGTGGAATGGATTTGCAGTCATTGGCCTGTAATGTGGATCTCTTCGACTCGCGAGTTCTCCAACTCTTCTCGTCAAATGGCATCTTGCCTTATCCGAAGGTGTCGCATTGACACATCCCCTAGCATCAGCAGAATGACTTCTTAATTTTGCCATTCTTCGTTTAGCCGGTCGACCCTCTCTCACAATTTCCTCAACACTCGACATTAACGAAGGATCCACCGACTGACTATTTCCAATATTTCCCTTACTTTCCTCCTCGTAATTTCCAATTAAATTGTCAAGTATCGACACAGTCTCTGGAAACGTTGGTCGTGACTTTGGTTCGTACTGTAAAGAAAAAGAGAGATAGAGAGAAAAATCCCAATAAGATCAACAAAAAAAGAAGTGCAAAAATTGTTGATCATTGTTTCTGTTTACCGTGCAACAATTGAAAGCAAGTTGTAAAAAGGCAGGTGGTGGATCGGCAGCTGCACAAATTTCAGCCACTGCTAAATAATCGAGACCAAAATTATCCGAGCGTGGTAAAACGTCTGGATCCGCAGGCACTCGGCCGATTAATTCACAGACAACAATTCCGAAAGAGAAGATGTCAGATCGATGATCGTACCATTGACCCTTCAGACATTCTGGTGACATCCAATAGGGACTGCCAACTGTACTCAATCGATAACCAGAATTTGGATCCGGAATTTTTGCCGCTAAACCAAAATCACCAACAACAGCACTCATATCACCCGAATTCTCATCCTTCTTGATAAGAACATTCTTGGACGTTAAATCTCTGTGAAAAATTCCTCGACTATGTAAATAGGACATCCCTCTAGCAACATCCCTCGCCAAATTCATTCTAATTAAATGTGGCAATCGTATTTGTTTCGTCATTATCAGCTGCTCCAAACTTCCCCCATTTATGTACTCTGTAAGGGCGTGCAGTTGACCCTCATGGACGCAAACTCCCATAAATCTGTCGAAAAAACAATAAAAAATTATTTTCAAATCCAACCAGAAAATAATTCAATTTGAATCAAATGCAGCAAAAACGAAACCAAAAAAAAAAGAAGTAGAATTTACTCCTAACTTTCGAATTAACAATCATTCAGAATTGAATAGAATCAAAAGAATCAAAAGAATTTCTTTAAATGAAGCCAATAATCGTGAGAATTTTTTTAAAGTGAAATTTAAACAGATGTGAAATAACAGCGGAGGAAAGCAAGTGCCGTTCACGCATGAGAGTGAATTTTTACGAAGCTCCAAACACTCTTGGAAATGAGAACGAGGCAGTGAACTTTTATAAAAATAATACCGCACCGTCTAGTTTGTTGAAAGCGGAGGGAAATTAATCTCATCGTCGACCTATACCGATGCTTTATATACATATATACAATATTCCAAAGGAATGTTTGTCGTAGAAATGTTCTGTAAATTCTTAACGATAAGGAGAGCTTAAAGAATGGCCTCGAGAGAGTGAAATCCAATTAATGCTCGTATATATTTTGCAGTGTTTTATGTTTTTGCCGTTTTAAATTCATTGGTTAAATGAATACACACTCGTGTAAGAAAATCGATAAGACTTTATACAACCTAGAGACTCGATACTTTTATTTTGACTCGATACTCTCTTGATAAAAAAAAAAAAAAACTAGTCAATCGAGCGATTTACCTATTTATCGCTTCATTTCACCGAAATGTTTTTCCCGCCAAGAAAATATCCCTTGAGTTCTATAATTTTTTTTCCCAATTTCCATAGATTGAATACTATTACAGAAAATCGGATTTTTTGCCAATGGGAAATAATTTAATGACCTGGAAATAAATTTTCTTTTTGAAATTATATAATTTTTACACCTAAATTATCAAAATGTCAACTGCATTTCACAAGTAATGAGATAGAGAAAAAAAAATTCTCCTTCGCTCTTTAAAAACTTTTTAATCACACGTTTTTATAGTGAAGAGAAAAATGCTCACTCATCATATTCTCATTGGTAAGTAGAACGATTAATTTGTTTTTTAAATTTAATTATCATGCAGAAATCAAATATCATTGTGTATGAACAAATTATTTTGACAATATATCTCTCGAACGAGATAAATCGTATTTTGTTTAATTTTATCAGTTTTCATTATTATTAGAAAATCAAAATTTTTGATTCGAAAGATAAATTTTGTTCTAATTATTTTTTCATATTTTTAAAATTTTTGTTTGTATTTTTTATCAGGTTTTTTTATATTGGTAAATAATTAAATAATTCCTTTGTTATATTTTTTTTCTGTGAAAAAATTTACCTTAGAATATTTGGATGACTGAGTTTGTTCATCAGCTGGACCTCCTTGAGCATGTTCGGTCTGTTGGCCGGAAGTTGGTTCATTTTCAGGACCATCACCTGACCAGTTACTTTGTGGGTGACCTGAAAAACAAGGAAATACATGGTTCTTGAGAAAATGCTAATTCACTCGCTTACTTTACTGCTAAACGCTCTTGCGGTTCTCAATATTGCTCGACTGCACATAAGTATTTAATATCTACTAATGGTTATACGAGGTCGATTAATTGTTAAGTGGTGTTTCAAGAAATTCAACTTTTTTACTTTATCAGTTGAGTTTCTAAAATATACAATTAATAGTTCGTATAACTAATCAAAAAATTCTCACTTTCTTAAATAATTTTTCCATTTTAAAAACATCAAATTTTTACAGTAATATTTACTTGGAGACCAAGGCGAAATGGCAAAAAGAAAAAATGTATTCAATTTCTTTAACAAGCTTGAATGGAAAAATAACGAATCATTATTCGAGGTTTCGATCGGGTAATTATCTAGAAAGAGAGAAATGTTGAAGAAATGTGCTTAATAACTATTATGTCTCTATAGAACATTATAAAAGTCGGTCGCTCTAGAATGTTGCTGATTTTCACGGATAATAAGACATTGTTGAGGACTGTAAGACATTATTTTGCTACTGCTTTTGCGATACGAATCTGAAAACGTGATTTGTTCAGAAACCTACGTGAGAATTCAAAGTCGTTCTCATGAACGAGATTTATATTAATGAAACCACACCATTGACTGGCATCTGTTAAATTGAAAATTAAACACAAAACGTGATCAATTTCAATAAAATATAAAAACATGTCAATTAATTCCGACTGAATTTGAATAGAAAAAAAAATAAATATGAAAAGTCACATGATCTTTAAAAGTTTAAGTTAGTTAACTTTATCATCCGAAACGTTTCATAAGCGGAAATGATGAAATAGAAATGCTATAGAGGTACGATAAAATACTTGATGGAACGTAATTGCTTTTCAGCATAAAAATAGTGAAGAAGCAACCGCAAAATTCAAACACGTAATAGAGATAAAATGTGAAAATATAAATGTAAATTTGTCACTAAAAGTCCAGTTTGTGGAAATTTTTTGCAAAAAAAAAAAAATGTCGAGATGAAAGTCAGAAGATCGAAAGAGATTTTTGGCGAAGATTCCTTTGGTAAACGGGTAGAACTCGCATGCGGTTGGGCTCAAGCCAAGAGATGACGAATACAGAACCATTGCAAATCATCATTTCGTAAAAGAGGACCAAACAACTCTCTCGCGGAATTCCTTGAGCTTGTTTTTTTTTCCTCACTCTCTCGATTCGATAAAAACGACGACACCCTCTTACAAATTCATATTATAGTACCTGCAAAAAAAACAACAATAATTTCAAAAATTGAGAAAAAAAATAACAAAATCGAATATAATCGAGCAAGAAAAATAATTTTATCTTGTAGAATTAAAATTACAGAATAAGGTTAACAATGTGTATTTAAGATTGTTTTGTCTTTGAAAAAAAGGTTAATTGTTTTCTTAGAACATGAAACGTGAGGTAAATGTGGATTATTTTAGCGCAGAGCACGTGTGTTTTAATCTAATATGACCTGCTGTGAATCATAGTCGGAAATCATGAGTTGTTGGAATTGAAAACAAGGGCGAGAGGTAAATTCGATCCTAGACAAGATTTTTTTCTTCTTCTACTTTTCAAAAACCCTTTACTTGAGCGTCGTGTGTACCACCTACGGCAGAACAGTAATTAAAAAGTGCCAAGATGTTAGCCAATTAGAGAACTAGTTGTCACACAAGGAAGCATTTTTTTAATTTCTCAGCTATTCTACATTAAGAGCAAAAAAAAACAATTTCTCCCAAAAAAATTTCTCAACGAGAATATAAAGAAACATTCTATCAAATATATATTTCAAAGTATGGAAAAAATTGAGAAACTTTCTGAGAATGACATTTTTCCTTATCAATTCATCTTAGAGGTATTTTTTCTCCTTACGCAATATTGTTTTTATTTCCAGAAACAGATGCTTGCAAATTGAAAAACAAAGTATGAAAAAGATAAAAAAAAAAATACTGAACGATAACAAAGTTGAAGAAAAAAACTCTTGAGAATTTTTTTTTTAGCAAAATAAATGCAAAAAAATTTCTTTGAGAACGAAAAATAATGATTTAAACGATTTACATCTTTTTAATAATGATCACATCTTTCATCGCAGTTTAAATATATATTTCTGCTCAGAAATTATATTCAATTTTATATTCATTCAATATAAAATGACTTTTCCAAAATTACTCTCAGTGAGATGAAGCCAAGTCTTGATTAATGACGCAAAATTTATTTATTCAAGAATTTAAACTCAGAATAGAGAAATCGTGTGCGTGCACATATTTTGAAATATTTACAAAGACTTAAATTTGTAGAGTACATAGAATTTTGAACTGATTCCCTTACGATTCTAGTTCTCTATAAAAGAAAAAACAGTTTCAAACGAGAACTCTATAATTAACACTTTGCTTGAATCGAGAAATTTTTGATCAACTTCCTTTTTCACATCTCTCCCCCTATATACTTTCACTCCAAGATGGCTTATAATGAAGAATGAAGAAATTTACAAATATTTCTTGCGCACACAATTCATGTAAATAAATTAAATATGTAAATAATTTCTGATAAACACGAAAGAAGAGAAAAAAAAGAGAAGAAACAACGAACTAACCAGCTCAAATTTCCAAACGTAATAAATACCAAGAATTCATTGTCACAATGTCAACACTTTAGTTAAAAAAAAAAATTTCGAAATTTATCTGCTAAGTAGTCAATGAAATTGCCAATACAATGTATTTTTTTTATACCCAAAGTGTAAAAAAAAGCACTTGACAAAATAATTCATAAAGGAATTAAATTACAGAAGAAGAAGCTTTGGAATGAGGAATTATTATTGTCGAGTGGTGTCAAAATTTGCACCTGTGCTTTTACGCAATAAACACAAGAGTGAATAATTCTTTAGACTTGGGAAATTCTCCTCTATATAAACTTCCAACAACAAAATTAATAGCAGTTATTACTTTTTCCTAAAGAATCAGAATTCAAATTGACTAGAACGTTATAAAACGTAAAAGAGACTTTGCGCAAAAAAAAAAAAAATACCTGTGTACGCAATTCTATTCTTGAAAATAAATATTCATTAAATAACGCAAATTAATTTTTATGAAATTCTTTTGCAAGATTCCACATACATACAATGTTTTTAATGTCAATCTATAATATTAGAAATTTTTATATTTTGCAAGCCCTTTGATTATCATTCAGGAAAAAAAAATGTATTGCAAAAATTAATCTTAACTAGAATTTCTAATTGAAAAATAAAAATAAATATGTATGTCATAAATTATTAGAAAATAATAATAATAATAATAATAATAATAATAATAATAATAAATAATATTAATAATAATAATAATATTAGTAAATAATAGTCCGTCACATAAATACATTTCGTGTCAAAATTGTGAGCCAAAAAGCAAAAATGTTTTTCTATATACATGAACTTTAAAAGCTCAGAACAAAACGAAATGTTGCAATTCGATTAAATAATAATAATCAAAACATTTTATACTCCAAGACATTGTTTTTGATGTTTCAATTTATTTTCAATTTTTTGCCAAACTGAAGTGAATAAAATCCAATTTTTAAACAATATTTAATATTATTTAATACTTAATAATATTATTTAATATTTAATAATATTTAAAAATTAGTTAATTTTTCTTCGACTTAATAATCATATGTTAATTTTTCTCTAATTTAGAAATTATAGCCAATTCGTGATGTCTATTAAAAATTCGATAAAATTGCTTAAATTATTATTAATAATTAATTAATGATGAGGAAAACGAATAGTAATTTCTACTTTTACTTTTTCAATTATTGTACGATTAAATGTTATAACAGGTTCGATTATAACTGACACAGTTAAAAACACGTTTAAAGCCAAAGAAAATATTTTTCACCTACAAATGTTCACATTTCAGTGATAATTAAACATGGTTGATGTGAAAATTTTGCGTATTTTTATCTTTAGATCGGAATATTTTTGAAAAATTCATTTTTTTTTCTTTTTGATAATTATTTCTTCAAATATGATGTTTGGCAAAATTAAAATAGAAAAAATACTGACTAGAAAAATAATGTTTGCCAAAACAGTGCATTATCATTATTATTATTATTATTTGCTTTTCTGAGACTTATTTTTTTTCCCCTCAATTCTTTTAAAATCATAATTGCATTCTAAATTTGGAATCCTATCATTTGAGGGATTTTCCTGGCTCGATAACCTTGGAATCTTTTGACGATTTACGTGGCTGGGTTAACGGTCTTGAATCTAGAAATGCAAACTGCGATCACATATACATGTAGTTGTAAATAAACGTACATAAATACCTATATACGCTGAGGATCTGCATGCAATTGTGCTTGGAGAAGTACAGGAAGCCGTTTTCATCGTACGCGATAGATGCGGCACAATGGTTCGCGCTTTCTTAAAGATTTCTAAACAGATTTCCGAAAGGCATACTAGGCGACCGGAAGTTTAAACCAAGAAAATATAGTCTTCACTATCGTAATTTGAAATTTACGATGTAACAAAATTACATTTTTTTTTATTATCATAATAACAGAATATTTGAATTAACCAGAAATATTCAATTCTGAATTTTTTTTTCTTCCTCGGCAATGAAGATTTGCTTTTTTCCTAAAGTTTTGAAGAACTAAAACTGTTGAGCTACATCAACTTAGAAGGATTCCAATTACTCAATTGAAATTGAAAATAAATTAACTATAATCCATAATGAAGAAATGAATTCTAGGACATCAAAAAGGGAAGTATCGAGAAGATTCTAACATTCTAAAATTCTTTATAACTTTGCGAATTTGTAACGATTTGATAAAAAAGCGTTTAAGACTTAATCAGGGAATTTCTTTATATACCGAGGAGAGAAGAATTTCGCAGTAATTACGGAAACTTTTTTGAAATGAGCTCCTTTGGTGAACAGGGAAAAAAAATGGGGAAAAGGAGGTAAGAACGTTTTTCTGGGTTGACAGCTGGTTAGCGAGGGTAACAGGGGAAAAAAATAAAAGAAGAGAGAAGAGCTGACCGAGAGAGAACCTAATGAATCGTCAGAGTAACGAAAATGAGCGAATGAGCGTAAGAGGTTCGTTAGAGAGTATGTATACGGACTCCAGCACGGCGTGACCGGCTTTCTCGTCTGCTTCAAACATTTTTATTGTAGAAGGAAATGCCGGAGCCGCACTCTTGAGTCACAGGCAAGGTCGTTTCCAATGGTCGCCCACGCTACAAGTCTTAAGTTACGTCTTCAGCGACCTGTACATCGAATGTTTATCATTCTTTCAATTTCCATCAACAAATTCCTTCCGTCATCAATTTTACATCAACATTTTTACTATCCGTCCAAGGTTTTTCTTTTCCAATTTTTTCTATACATTTCCTAAAACAATAAGAAATCATTAGTACATCAACTTTTAACAAAGCCTATTTTCCAGTTTATCCAACATGCAATTAAATTTCAAGAAACAAGAAATTCATTTAAAAAAAAACAGTTTCCTATCCACCTGAATAATTCAATTTTCCCTATTTATTCACGGAAAGAAATTGACCATAAAGAAGAAAGAAAGAGAGAGAGAGAGATTAATTAAGAATCACGAATTATTGAACATTAGAGTAATTTCACCTGAAGAAATTGTTGAGTTTTCGAAATTTAATTTACAAATACACACGAGACACACGAAAATATGAAACCATAAAAAACTTTCGTAAAAGTCAATAAAACTTGTTTTTATCGATAAAACGAGACAAGTTTCAGAAAATTATTTCGATTTTATGTTTTATTGTGAAAGATCTTTCAAAATTTGATAATAATATGTTAATAATCAAAAATTGACTGTTTTACTGTCACGGTGAAAATAATTTTGAAAAACTATAAATCTTGAGAATTTTAATAGCTAAGTTTAGCAATTAATCATTTGAGAATCAATTTTAATTATAAAAAAAAATTATTACATATTTTTTTAAATATAAATTATAGCCTTTCCTATTATTTAATAATAAATACCAAATAAAAAAAAATTATTTTCCTTTTACAATTTCGTATAGACTTTTTCCATAAATTAAAACTGAAATTTTTAATTTCAAAATCATTATCATTGAGCATTTCTTTGGAAATTCTTCACACTATATCGATAAATGGGAAATATTTTTACTTTCTCATCATTCATATAATGTTCACGAGAAATTATATTTATATATTGTATATATCTGGCCATGAGAAAGTATTTTAACCGTGTGAGTCTTCGTGCCTGACTTTTTAGCGGAAGTGTATATTTTAAATGTAAATGCAAACAAAAGTTCACTTGTTCATTTCATTAACTTTCAAAGGTGTCTAGTTATTTGTTTTTTTGTTTTTCAAAAATATATATTTTATTAGAGAGCTGTTTTTGAAATTTACCGATTTTTTTTTTATCATTTTCAAGTTAGTGTTCACTCAACTAATTAAACAACATGTGAAAGAAATTTAAGTCAGAAAACCGGTTTCTAAAAGTTTGCTCTTTAAATCATTTAAAAACATAGCTATTTTTCAAGTAACATTTATAGACTTAATGAAATATTTACAACCAAGATATGAAAAAAAAAGAAACTTTATGATTTAGTTTCAAATTAACTTTCAAGGTTGAATGCGAACAAATTTTTTGATAAAGAAAAAGATTATTAAATTTTTTTTTTTGAGTTAAAATATAAAAACAATTTTCTCCCTCGAAAGACAATATTTTTTTGGATGAATTGTTTTGAATATCAATCTAAATTTAAAGATATCGAATATTTTTTTGTTAAAAATAGAAAACTGGTAATATTCTATTTTTTATTGTGTTTTATTGGTTCAAATCTAAATTTATGTATTCTTTATGAACTTTCTAGTTAACAGAGAATTTTGAAATCTTTTTTTTTTCCTTTGAGAAAACCAGGTAAATAACCAAAGTAAAGTTAATTTCATATATATATTGAGTTTGGCCAGACAAAAGTTCATTGTCCAGAGTGAAAAAGCTATCTATCATCGATATTCGATTCTCGCTTTCGCGTTTGAAAAAAAAACCAGACACATAAAAGAATTTTTTGTACGCGGCGAATAAAAAAAAGTGTTATGCTTCGATTGGAATATAATTCGATAAGAAATTAGACTTGCCTTTATTTCAAATGTATTAGGAAACAAAATTAATGCCTATCCAAAGAAAAATTTTTCCAGGGATAATAGATAATTTAAAAAAAATAATTTTTTCACTGTAAACCTTTTTTTTCCAGAAAATAAGTATCCTTTCAAGAAAATTCCTTTCTTACGAATTATATTCATAGAATATTTTTAAATTCACGATGATATTTGAGAGGAAAATTTCCATCTTCTTTTAAAGTAGGAAAAATTAAACATCAATTTTCGTGATTCTTATCATGCACATGATGCCAAAATGCATTAGCAGAAAGATTCAAATTTAGTCTCTTAAAGAGATCATCAGAGAAATAAAGTAAAAGGTTGAACAACAGATTAAAGTACACTGACTCGTGTAGAAACGAGTACAAGTAATCTATTTTGGAGAGTCTCAGTTGTAAAGTGAAATCAGAAGTAAAAATTTTATTTTTGCTGTCATTTAACTTGATAATCAACAGGGACGAGAGAGAGATATAGAGAGATGAGTAAAGAAAAGACTAAAGATTTGAAATTGAGCGCATCGAAAACCACGTGGGTGTATTGAGAAAAAAAAGGAGAGAAAGAGAGGAAGAATGACAAAATGGAAAGAGATAAGATGATAAGTGGGAGGCCAGGCGCCTCGAAAATAGATCGCGTGGGTACGACAGCTCGTTCTACACCTCAGGAAAGCAAGAAATGGCATAACACCTCGTGCACGTTTGTCTCCTCACAAATATAATTGTTCCGAGTTGATTCAAAAAGAATCACATATTAGAAAGAAACCTTTCTCATTTTCATAATTTTGACAACGGCTCTCTTCAATTTGATTATTTCCTTTTCATAAATTTATCATCGCTCATTATTTCGTCTTAAAGGATTGTGACAAGCGATCGATTTAGAAGACGAGAAGATTGGAACGTGTAATTTATATTCAGTTGCGTGCCACATAAAAATCCACTTTCAAGGCCTATTCAAGGTCAGACGAATGCATTTCTTAATTCCATTCACGAGCGAAGTTCACGAACGTTCATTTTCAGGTGATTCTTAACCTTTACTTCCTAAATTGGCAAAATCAAAAATGAAATGATTTCATCTAAAAAAAAAAAAACAAAAGAGATTACAATTACAATTTAATTTTTCCACTGAAAGAGGTAAAAGAAATTTGAAATTCAAAAAGTAGGAAAATTAAAATTATGCGAAGAAGATGTCTTCAATTCCACAACTCTGGGAGAGCCTCCTTTCTTAATTTGTCCCGAGCGACGTTTTTAATAATCTAGACCCCGTTAATTTAAGTTTGCAAGAGGGATTTTTCCTGTGAAGTGTTTTGTACGTTACAGTAAAGCATTAAACTGGACTTCAAGTTCTTGAAAAGTAACGTATCAACGTGTTCTCCGTTAAGTGCGATTCCACTTTGCAAAAAATCCACCGAGGCTGGATTTCTCAGCCTTGCAGACATTATATGGACCTAGAATTTTAATTACATCTCTTGAATCATCTGCAATCATATTGTTAAAACTTATAATTTCCTCTTACAAAGACCTCATAAAAATACCAAATCAACATTTTTTCTCTTCTTATTCTTATCATCATGTAAAATCTGAATTATCATAAAAATTAGAAATATGTCACCAGAAATACAAAACAATTCCAAGGAACAAAAATATCGTTAAATTCTGTCAAAATAAAGGTCATTATTTTCATTGCTGAAAGTTAACTCAATATATAATTTCCCTCGAAAATTGACTAATACATCTAAACGAAATTTTGGCACTTGTTAAACAAAATTCGTGCCAAGAATTCACGACCTTTGAGACCGGCGACCCCACCTTTGCAATCATCAGCTGATTTTCCGACAAAAAGATATCAACGATCATTGATCTCGCAACAATAGAAGACATCTCGAATTCATTAATAAATATTAAATTAAAAATTAAATTTTAATAAGAAAAAATTTATGACTGACAAAGTAGAAAATATTTTAATTTCAAACCACTTGAGGAATTTTTGAAGAAATTGAAATAATTATCATAGAAAAAAAAATAATATTCTCCATATTTCAAGAATATGAATTTGAAAATTGAAAATTTTACACCTTGTAAATGTGTTCTACATTTGAAATTGACCTTTAGTTAACAAAAATAGTCAACATAAGAAATACATAATCGAGAGGATAAAAAAGACCGCAATACCAGTTAAGGAATAAAGAATTTCGGTCAGATCCAATTTTAGTATAAGGTCGTTCAATTATAAGTTCATTGACGTTCAAAACAATCAATCTGTATATTTATTTATAAAGTCATTCATTTAAATAACAATTATGTCTTAATTTTTATCTGTTTCCAATTAGTCAAAATTCCCTCCCCAAGTTAATTGAAACTTCAACTTTTAGATTTATTCCAACGTTTTTCCTTTTTATTTAAATTGAATAATTTTTTTTTTTTTTGAAGAAAATTCTTTCAAAATTTTCTGAAAATGGAAAATCTATTGCTCGAGTAATTGGAATTTCGAAATTGCCACTTTCACTGCAAAAGTTAATTTCTTGTTGACCTAATTATGTCCCTTGGTGATAAAGTTGTCAAGGTTTGTGGTGTCATCCAATTGCTTATAGATTGATATATCCGTCAAGGAACACGTCAAGTGTATGAAAAAAAATTTAATATTAAAAATTAATTTCTCCTTAATCAATTAATCAGGAGCAGGTAATTAATTTACTTATCTTTACAAAAAAGTTATAAGGAAGTTAAATACACCTACTTACTTGATTCTTATCAAAAAGACAAATAAAAAAATTAATTTTTTCTCGCTGATCAAATTACTGAAAATTTAGTAGAATTTAGAAAACAATTATTTCATAATTTGTCGCGCTAAATCAATTGACAAACAGGAAAAGAATAGTAAAGATCAAGGTGATATTCTTTTTACAGAAGGATTAAAAGAGACTTGAGTGAGAAAAAAAAACTTTATCGAAGAATCTTTACTAACATCAACAATCTGACAAAAAAAGATGGTTAATTATTTCTAATAATCAAATAACGACTGGTTTATAATATTTTTTATGAAATAATTACAAAAAAGTAATTTTAATTCAAATTGTTTAGAAAATCCTAAAAAATGATGCATTTTTGTTGAATTTTATTTAAAAAAACGAGTCTGCTCAATTTGTTTTTAAGTAAAATAATTAAAATTGAATTATAATCCTCAATAATGTAATACTCGTGTTTTTTTAAATGTAAAATTCATGACCTATTAAATGAATCGTAAAATTAGGTTTTATACCCGATACTACCATTTGAAGCCACTATCAATATAAAATCCTTTACGAAAGGAAGCTTTTATGACCACAAACGTCGTATTTTCAATCAGCTGAGATTTTTTCTTTTTTTTTTTTTAAATAAAAAGTAACGTGAATAATAAATATAATAAAGTGTTACAAAAAATGTCTTCGTGTCAAGAATGAAAGATTGATAATTGCTACAAATTCCATTAGATAATTGATTATTTACTCATAATTCCACTATAGATAGAAATTATATCCAAGAGAAAAATAATTTCCCACCTTTTAGAAATCTTGAGAAATATTTCAATTATGATAATTTTTTTTTTAATTTATTTTTTAAAATAGTTTTTTAATTGTCTAGATTAGAATTAGAAACCAAAATAAATAAAATATACAAGATCAGAGATTTTCAACACCCAAAAAATATGACTTTTTAAAATAATGAAATGATGAAGAAAAAACATTTCACAAAGGTCATTTTTTCGAATCAGGTGTAACGAGATTCAACGAGTCGGAAGAATGCGATTTACGTAACGAACTTGTGACAGAGAGTTTGATATAGCGAGTTGCAACAAGACATGGCGCCATTTAAACGAAAGAACACGATTTTTTTTCAAATCCAGGTTTCAAAAATTGGGCAATAGAAAGAGAAGAGTTACAAAGACAACATTAAATTGCAAAATCTTTTCAGAGAAGACCCAAAGAAAAAAAAACACTCTTCAAGATGATAATTTGCAATGCGACTTTTGAAGTCATCATCCCTTATTTGTACCGTGAAAATATAATTAACCACAGGACAAATTAATTTCATTTTGAAAAAGCAATTCAGAATTGTTAACTTTATCTTATCTTCGACGATATTAACCTGTAATCGCGAGATAAGATTTTTCCACTCTGAAATTCCAATTTAGAAAAAAAAATGACTTAACAGGTTTCGGTCATAAATTTTTATGCTTCAATTTTTGTCAAATGAAATGTATCTATTCTAAAAAGTGCAAAAAAAATAATTATGTATCATTCAATATGCATTTTAAAATAATTTTCAAACTTTCAAAAAATTATAAAAAAAAAAATCATAACGGAAAAAAGTAAAATTACCTTGAAAACTTCGGAGAAGAATCCAGAGCCAATTTTCTCCATGTAGAAGTCATCGAGACGATTTAAAGATGCAACGGCATGCCTCAATGCTTGACATGATGCTCCAGTTCTCCTCTTAGTTCCAGATTCCTGAGAAGCATCACCGGAGTAAATGTTTAAATTTGAAATTGCTCCTTCCATTTCCGTTGGTCTCCATGGATCACGACATTTTTCACGATCCTTGTAACTCCTTGGACTTGATTGCAATTCAGTTGGTAATTCACGTGTAAAATTCGTACAATTTTTTCTATTATCAGTATCGGACATTTTCGATGGCGTCAATGTTGTGAAATCAATTTTTTCTGAACAGGTACTAGAATTTGGAAGAGCTTGAAAATTAATGGAATCACCTGACAATTTAATTTTATGACTTCTACGAGATTCTTTATTCACATCACAAACTGGCGATAATAATGTGGAAAAATCACGCGATACTTGTTGAATACTTTCGATATTTAGAAGACCATCGGTTGTATCAATTTCGGAAGATCTGTTGGGTGTTGACTTGGCAACTGGAGGTGGGACGACTCTTGATTGATCTCTATTAACTAATTGATTATCGCTAATTGTCAACATATCCTCATCATCAGAGAATTCATGGTTTGGCATCGATGACTTTCTGGCAATTTTGGATACCGTTTCACTATTCAGGCAGGCCAAATTGGAGAAAGAGGAAGTTTTGGACGATTTGGAAGCACCATTGTTACAAGCTTTTGATACACTAGGACAATTGGGATTTGAGGAACATCTGTGAACGTTGGGATTTGAAGAGCCGACTTTTGGACTGGCCAAATTTTTTCTCGACTCTTTGGAGGGAGTTTTTGCGTTGGCACACGCTTGAGAACTTTTTAGACACATATTTATCGTTTCTGTTCTACAGGGTCTTGAAATTTCTGTTGAAGAGGTGGTTGATAAATTATTGGAAGGCTGAATATCACACGGCAAGTCAGTAATGCTTGTTTCTTGATTTTGTAATCTCCAAGACTTTTGCTTGTCTTCAATGGTAATTGCAGGTCCGTCCTCAGATGAGAAACAAGGCAAGCATGATCCTGATGATGTTTTTGATGCGAGGATTGGTGGACCTGGTGTATTCGCTGGAGGCACTTTACCAAACATGCTCAAATTTCGAATACAAATGCCAAAATAAAAAAATTAATCACATAATTCGTCGATTATTAGATCTGCTTTTTATTAACTGATGAATATTTCCTAAACTTTGTTCGAAAATTGGTGAAAATTTTGGCAGTGATATCCCTGGAATGAATATCATTCTAAGCGCACCTCTGGTAAACTTTTGGAAGATATTTATCAATACGAAATTATTGTTCTTTGGCTGTTAATCTGGTTTTGTTGATTTATTATTCTTGATTTCATTATGATACTATGGAAACAAATTCTTAAGATTTGACACTAAATTTGGCACATCTTCATTCTTCACATTTTTAGATTAAAAAGAAAGTGTCTTCTTTAATCTTGAGCTCTTGAAACTCTGCAAAAAATAACAAAAATCTAGAATTTAAAGTTTCAGAAAGAATTTTATACTTTCTTAAAACAATATCTACTGATAAACGATTTAATCTAACAGGTACTGTCTAAATTAGTAGGTACTAATTCTGTAAAAGATATATGCAATTAATAACTTGTTTCACAAGAATCTTTAACTAACAAGATAAAAACAAACAATTAAAAAGAGATTTTCTAATAAACTTTTGATAACGTGATAAGGAATTGTAAAAGGCACGCCTTAGTGTTCAGAGATAAACAAATTAAATATCTATTTTTTAAACCATTCGTTTGCAAATTAAACACATAAACAATGTACATAATATACTTATGTGTAAACAAGTATAAATATACTATATATAAAATATAATAAATATCTATAATAAACTACATCAATAATTAACGTTTTATACTTGATAAATCTAATCTCTAATCATAGAAAAACAAACGAGTACAATTTGACAAATGGAAAATTAAAATAAATATACATGAAACTTATTTTTGAAAATCATGGAATAAGTGAAGTCACTGTCATAGTGTTGAGTCTCGGGTTAAATGTATTTTTAAAAATGAACGTCTCTAAAACGTAACGTTAATTCCTAATAAGATTTTCATGACCTTGAATAAAAAATATACTAACCTGTTAAAGAAAACACTTTTATTTATCTAAATCCAATGAAGACTTCTTTTAATTGACGTTATCGAAGCACTAAATGAATCCAAAAAACTTTAATTATGCGATAATCAAATAGAAATCTCTCTCTCCTGTCACTTTTGTTTACCATCCAAAAATCGAAACTAGTAGAAAATCTCTTATCGAATTGACAATATTTCTGGCGAATATTTTTTTACACACATTTTATAAATTTATTGAAAAGCACATTATAGATGATTTAATTGGAAAAAAATTGAAACTTTTTCACTGGAGTTTACACAGTCACTGCATCAAATAAACAGAAATAAATGAACTTCTGTCCGACGAATAAATTGAGTTTACTAGCCGAATTTTTTCGTTATAAACACCGTATGATTTTATACACACTAAGCGGACACTTTCCACTTTCGGTAAATGTTAAATCGAACTGGATTTACGTAAAGTGATAAAGCGGTATCTCCCACTTTTATTAATCCTATAAGACGATAGACAATTCACCGACAACGCCAGACGGCGGCCATTACAGCAATGAATAAGCTCTTCTTATCGATGCGCCCTCTTGCCCCAATACCCCAAACTAACCTCACACCCCCACCATTTCAATCAAAAGTTTATTATTTAATTAATTTTCATAATTATTGTAAATTGTCAATAAAAAAGTTGGTTCAAGTAAAGAAAAACAATACTGATTTGAAAAAAAGAAAAAGAAGAGCAAGAGAATAGGAGGTTAGTGAAATTAGTGTTTTACTTTTTAATTAAAAAGTTCTCGATGCGTAAAATTTTATACGAAAAGTAGAGAAAAATTTCTATTTTACCCTTATAGTGCGTTCATTCTTCTCCACTTTTTTTTTGCCACGAAAGAAAGTCTGGAATCCTCTCATATGCATAAAATAAGCCTTTCACCATTTTGATTGCTAATTAAATCTCATTAGATTACATTGTATTTTCTGTAATTAAAAAGTACCCCATAAAAACACTTTTGAGTTAATTATTTTACTTTTTTGCGATAGAATAGAATTATTGAAAATTTCATCGTCTTTAAAAGGTGTTTTTTTTATATCATGTATAATAAAATTATATAAAGTACGATTGCATTTTTAAAAAATAATTTATAAAAATGTCTCAGTGGTGGAAAAAATTCAAAATTTAAAAATTTGTTTAAAAAAATTACCGAACTGTGGAACGACCTCGTTTCGCCGTTTATTTAATTTTGATTGGTTCCGCCTAATTTAATCCGGAAGTTAAGAAGTGGAAAGGAAACGAATGGAACTAAACCAAATGAAACTTGTCTAAACTCTCCACAACACAGCACGTGGATATAACTTTTATCCATTTAATTTGTTGTAAACGCAGTGTTAAAGTAAATTTATTTATTTGTTGAATTTGTGATTTATTAAAATGGCTAAATTTTGTTTGAGTGAGTATCAAAATTTTATTTTATTTGAATCATTTATCTTTCTTTATTTTTAGGTTATGTTGTAGAATTTTTCGCATGCAATAATTTATTTATAATTGTAAAATTTACAGCATGTATTATTTAAAATAAGTTAAAAATTCTAAAATTAATTATGGTTTATGTCTAAATATTTATTAGTTTTAAGAATAGTGATAAAATATTTTTAAGGTTATGCCTAACGCAATACTGTTTACTTTTTATATTTATAATACTTATGTTATTGAAAATTACTAAATTATTTTGAAATAATTTGAGTCAATTACTAAGTTTAATTGTTTATTTTTTTCAGAAAAACCATCTAAACGAATTGAAGCTCGAAAGCGTTATAAAATTGAAAAGAAAGTTCGAGATCATAATCGAAAGCAAAAGAAAGAGGCAAAAAAGCATCCGAAAAGTAGGTTTCAAACAGAATAAATTAATAAATTTCCTAAACAAAGTTTATTGTAAAACGTATCTATTAAAATACATGTTTAATATAATTTCAGAAAAGCAAAAGTTAATGCAGATACCGAATCAATGTCCTTTCAAGGAAGATATCATGAAGGAAGTAGAAGCCTTGAAACAACAACGAGAAGAGGAAAAGCAAAAACAGCGGGAACTTGCCAAGGAACAAAAACGTGAAAAACTTGCAAGTGGTGGCTTAAATGGATTAGTTTCTGATGCTGAAAAAAAACAAATTGAATTTGAAAATTTAATTTCTTCTAAAAGCAAAGATAGTAGAGGTCTTGTGTTAAAGGAAGAAAACTCCCTGAAAGCATATTATAAAGAATTCAAAAAAGTTTTAGAATCTGCTGATGTGATTCTTGAAGTGGTTGACGCTCGAGATCCATTAGGAACAAGATGTAAACAGGTTGAAGAGGCAGTTCGTTTAGCAAAAGGAAATAAAAGACTGGTGATAGTTTTAAATAAAGCAGATTTAGTACCAAGGGAAAATTTGGACCAGTGGTTAAAATACTTGAGAGCTAGTCTACCAGCAGTGGCTTTTAAATCTTCCACTCAAGATCAAGCAAATCGGCTTGGAAGGAGAAAATTGGGAAAGAAAAAACAAAGCATGATTCAAAGTGGTACTTGTTTCGGTGCTGAATTATTGCTTTCTTTGCTTGGAAATTATTGCAGAAATAGTGGAACAGTTAAACATAGTATTCAAGTTGGAGTCGTTGGCCTTCCAAATGTTGGAAAATCCAGTGTCATTAATTCTTTAAAAAGAAACAAAGCATGTAACGTAGGAAATACACCAGGTTGGTATTTTTAAAATCTTAATTTAACGAGCAATTAAAAGAAAACATTAAAAAAAACATAATGAAATGTGATTACAGGTGTGACGAAATCAATGCAAGCAGTACAATTGGATTCGAAAATTAAGCTATTGGATTCTCCAGGAATTGTATTTAGTGCTCCATCTAAAGATGAAAATGATCAATCGTCAGTTGCTTTGAAGAATGCTGTGAAAATTGAATCAATTAAAGATCCATTTACACCAGCCTCCCTCATTTTGAAACGAATTTCTACTCCACAACTTATGGAACTTTATGATATTCATGAATTTTCAACTCCTGAGGAATTCTTTTCAAAGAAAGCAGCTAGAATGGGAAGATTCAAGAGAGGAGGAGTTCCTGATATATTAGCTGCAGCACGAAGCGTCTTAACGGATTGGAATTCTGGAAAAATAAGGCAAATTACAAAAAAAAATAACAAAAATTAATACAACCGTTGATTCTCTATTTGTTATATTTTTCAAAAATAATTATAATCTTTATAGATATTATACAGTTCCACCTGAAGAACCAATTTGTCAGTTATCAGCTAAAATTGTTACACAAATGGCGAAAGAATTTGACATCAATAGTTTTGCAGAAGAAGAAAAAATGATGTTAGATGGATTTGAAACTGAAGCAGTAAAACCTGGAGTTGTGGATCCATTAATTATCGATAGTTCCGGTCCTGTTGAGGCATCCATGGAAGTTGACAATAAAAAAGAAACGGTACTTGTAATTTTTTTTTTTTTATTACTTTTTGACTTCGCATTAAATATTTAAAACTTTTACAGAAAGTAATAGTGCCACCGAAAAAAGTGAAAAAGGATGTAAAAGTAATTCAGAAAAAGAATCCCGTACAGAAAAAGAAGAAAACCGATCCCCTGTTTGAAATCGAAGGAAATCAAAATTTAAATAAAATAAAGAAGCTTCAGTTCAAGAAAGAGAAAAAAGAACGTGCAAGAAAGGGTAAGTTTTTTCATTTTTCTTAATAATTATTACCTTTTTCTCAAACTTATAAAACAACAATTTTTTTTATTATATTCAGAAAAAGAAGCTGTACAATTATCAGATCAACTGGATCAAATTTCCGTATCCGTTAATGACGATTATAATTTCGATACTGACTTTAAAACTCAATAATATGAAAATTTTTAAAAACTTCGTGTATATAGTCCACGGTATTAAATCGCAAATTCATTACAATAAATTAGAATTACACTCGATTTGTAAATAAAACAACATTTTTACAATAAAGCTTTCCTTAAGCTTTGAAACAATTTTATATTAATTTTTACTAAATATTGTTTCACAACAATAATAATAAAAATAAAAAGTAATTTCACAAATAGACCAGTAAATAAAAAGTAAATAAAAAGAACGCAAATAAATAAAATCGGTTATTTAAAAAAAAAGTAAACTATATTTATACTATTTAAAGTAAAAATAATAACTTAATGTATAAAATAAACTAAATATAAAGTTTATATACTTGAATCTTTGAAATAATGGGGACATTCATAATCACTTTTTTCAAAACTAAACCCACGTTTCACGTGTATTTTTGTTTTATATATTATGAATATAATTTATTTTAACTTTTTATTCTTATCGTGTACGTATAATTATAAAATAATTATATTTAGATACGAGAAACGTGGTTATTGTAAACCTAATAGTGACGAAGGCTATTTTGATCAGTAATTGTTATCAGAATGATTAAAGTGGGGTAAATTCTGCATTCACAAGATTGCAACAAGAGAAGGGTACACTCACGTGTACTGCTGCGTGAGAAGCGGGAAATTTATTGTAAATGCTCAGTTGAAGTAAAACCTTTCATACGATCGGTTCATTACGAATACATTTATTAAAAAAAAAAAAAAATAGTGCACTATTTAATTAACAATAGTTTATTGAAAAAAAAGTTAATAATTTCGTCAATTACCAATGGATTTATTCCTTAAAATCAGTTAATAAAGAAAGAAAAAAATGATATTGAAAAACAGTTATAATACCTGGTGTAAATAAGTGAATAATTTATCGTGATTTCCGGAACCGGTAATAAAAAGAAAATAGTAACATGAGATATTGTAGAATATTTTTCAACAACGATTATAATAATAATAATTAAACGCGACGCGTTTAAAAGTATTTTTCGAGAAGAATTTTTATTTAGGGGAGTAAAAATGTCGAAATCTGCCATCTTGGAGACGTCTACGGAGAATGCGAAGATCACGGATTCTGGATATTCAAATTCATGTAGCAACAATAGTCGATCTTTGAACAGGTATAGTTTTTTTTATAATTATAAACTTACAATTAATTTCTAGTTTTTTTCTTTTTATAATTATTATTTTGTATTTATTTTTCTGTGTTGGAATATAAAATTTGCAAAGATTGGATTTTAAAAAAATGTGCATTTTTTTCTTTAAGTCAGTGACAGCAGTATGGGGTTGAAAATCTAGGAAACAAAGCAACTTATATTATTTAATTAACAATACACTTTAATAACTATCTTTAAACAAAAATAACAAGCGGTATTATTTTAAAAGTAACTTTGCCGCCTTTTAATTTAAATCATAAATTAATAACGGAATCTAGTTGCAAATTGTATTAATTCTCAAAAGGGGAAAATAAATAAATAATTATTAAATATGATAAAAAAGAATAGTAATTTTTTTGATTACAAATTTCTCTTACGATTGGTTAATTTTTTTTTTTTATTGAAAAAATAGATTGCTTAAATAATTCATAGTTTATCATTTTATATTTGTTACTGTTATGCAATATTGTAATATTACATAATGTTTCAATTCTATACCAGACCAATCATTACAATAATAGATGCTCAACTGTAAAGCAAATACAAATTACATGTTGTCTTGTTTTATTTTTAAAAAAGAAATTTTGTATATTAAAAAAAGATTCGATTCATTAAAAAATTATGATTTTTGCAAATTTTATTATATATGATTACATCAACTATTATTAGATGTATTTATTAAAGTAATTAGTTAACATAAAAATGTATATTATTACGTAGGTAGTTCTTTATATAGAAGAAGAATTTTTTATATTTTATATTCTTTATTTTATATAAAAATTAATGATAATAAAGTCATCAATTTGCGATTTAATTTATTTTTCTTCTATATAAAGAACTACCTACGTAAGTGGTCATGGTGCACAAAACGTGCGAATAAAGGATCCATAGGATCCATATAAAACACGTTTGTTATACAATCATCATTATTTTCACATTGCTTTGACGTCAATCATGTAATTTGAAAAAAAGAAGAAGAACCATTAATTTCACTAGTGAAAACTATTGCTATTTTAGTTCTGGGCTTGTATTAAAATTTCAATGTTAATAGGGAAAGGACATGCTCTATAGTCACGTTTGAAGAACACGTGAAAAAAGATAAATAAGACATTTAAGTATATGCATGTTGTAACCCCTTCCATGTGCTACATGAACACGTGCATTCAATTGTCAAGAGCGTCAGTGATTTTTATAACATTTTTATTTTTATTTTTATAAAATAAAAATCTAAGGGATTAAAATAAAACAATTCAAAGGGAAATTATTATCTTAATACTAGAATCTGAAACACTTTTTTTCTACCGAAAGCAAATTTTTCCTCCTCTTGAGAAAAAGACAAGACGTAATACGTTTAAAAATATTTGTTAAAAAAAATTTACCAAATTTTCTTAATTTAATCAATCAATATTGAATACATTCATAGAAATAAAATTTGGAAAAAATTTAATTCAATCTAATTTTCTATTCTTTTATTTCAGCAATGATTGTTCCAAATCGAAAAATAGTAATGGCTCGGGCAGTTATGGCTATGGCAGTGAACTTCCATCCAACTTTGGATCCAGGTAAAATATCATTGATTTATTGTAGGAATTTCGAGTCAATTGAAATTTGTTCTGTGAAGAAAGAGAAAAGAGAAACAATTTTCTGCGATATGTTCAATTTCAATTCTCAATATATATTCAAAAATTCAAAAATTTCAGAGTAAATTCAGCATTTCTATTCATAAATAAGTTTTTTCATCATTTTATTTATTTTATTTTTTTGTACATCTGACTGACACTGATTTTATTCAATATATAATACAAAATGTACTATGAAAAACGTAAAAAATATTTTTGTATTCTTAAGGAAACCTTTTAAAATATGTCGGATTTTTTTTTCTCTTGTATTGATCGAGAAGAAGTAATAAAATTTATATAAGATTACTCTCACGAGGCAGTTGTCGATAAAAAATGATAATAAAAAGAGGAAGTAAAATTATACTATAAAATTATAATATAAATTAACATTTTGTAAAAATATATAAAAGTATAAGAAATTATATATATTATTTTATTATATGAATTTTAGAAAGAGAGAATAAAATTCATA
>JUFY01022135.1:52181-65607 GCA_001855655.1 Leptopilina clavipes
AGAATAAAATTCATAACTTGGAAAAAAGTAAAAAATTTTTTATTAATTTTTTTAGTCATTTGTATTATTAGGAAAAAACGTTTCATTAATATCTAAAAATAGATTTAACGTTAAATTTTAGGATAAAATAAAAAATATATATTTAATATCAATATTGGAGTTGGAATTTTTTTTTTTTATTATTATAATAGCCGTTTTCAATTTAGCTGTTTTATATAACATAGTAAGATTATAAACATGAAATTGCACATATATCAGAATTTCGAAAGAAAGATTCACATTGACGAACACGTGAAAATGCTCAACTGACTCCGTAATGCTGTTTTTAACTGATATATGCGCATCGAATCGTCTATTTATATAGTACAAATCACAAATACATATTAGTGGTATTACACCTTCATATATATGTAAATATCGTCCCTCAGTGACATATATTTTTATATTCTTTAATGCAATTAACTTTTCATGCTACTATTCTTTTTTTAGATTTCCAGAAAGTTTTTATACTTCAATTAATTTTCTCTACAATTCACTTTTATTAATTTATTTATGCGCAAAATCATTAAATATATTTTTTACATTAAACAAAAGAGAGAAATTAATTTTACAGGACATTGTTAGACCTGAAAGACAATACGAAACAAACAATTAAAAATTAATTTGTTTATTAAACACACATGCATATTTATGTGATTCAATATATTTTAGATACTTTTATTTATTTAGAAGGTGAAGAATTATTACATTCTCATTTTTTATTATTTTGAATGAAATAATTTCTCTTTCGATTAAAAAAAAAACAAGAGAAGATGGAAAGTGTCTGTAATTAAAAAAATTTGTTTAAATTTATAGCAATGAGGCCCTACGACAGCCAATCAACAAAAGAATGGAAACAGACCACAAGAAGAAGTCTAAAACAACTTTGGTGATTAATGCCGATTCTAAACCGGAAGTTAGTGTTTTCAACACTCCATTGAAAACGATTTTTGATAAAATAACAGGTTGGTTCTGACTGTGAAGAACAGGGAAAAACTGCAAGGCACCCATAACGTTTTTTTTACCAGTACAATTTAACGTAAAGGAAATTTTCTTTTAAGGAAAGAATAACGAAATTTGTCATTTATCAAAGTATGGAAAAATTTTTGCAATAGAAAAATAGTCATTTTATTAAAATTCAATGGTATCTTGCATTAATCCCTGAGCTTTTTAATTAATTGTCCCCGCATCTTCCCCGTAACTATATTTACAAAAATATACATAAACTTCTTGCAGCTATAAATAAATTTTAATGAAAAAAAATTTTTTCCACTTTCACTCACTCCATATATTTATTTTTCTTTTTCAATTAATATAATTTATTTTTATTTTTAATTAAATGTCAATGGAAAAATAACTCTTTAAAAGAGGATTGAACAATCTCATTTTGAATTGTATTATTTTTATTGTGAAAATAATACTGAAAAAAATTGCATAATGGATTTTATTATTCAATTAAAAAGGGTGCTTTTATATTTATAAAAATAATACTTTCTTTCATAAAAAGAAAGTACAATGCATTTCTTTTGTTATTATTAAAAAATAATAATTCTAATTTTAAATGTCAATATTTATTTATTTAAAAATCTTTAAAGAATTTATTTTTATATTTTCAAATAATCATAAATAATTTTTCAAAAATTTTATTCAATTTTTATGAATGTTTTTTTAAAATAGTGAGTGTTATTAAAAATCGCCAATTTTTTAGGGATATTTTAATTATATTATTGCTTTTAATTATATTACATATTATTGCTGCTGAAAAATATTGCAAGTAATTACGATAATAATTAATTAAATAATTACCTTTTAATATTGAAGGGTAACTATATGAATAAATATAATATTATGAATATTGTCAATCAGGTTTGTGGAGAACAAAACGTGTTTTTTCGATCCTTGCGTAATATTTTGCATAAGTTTCCATTATATTCAGAGAGGAAGTGAAAATGATTCTGAATGTCGATTACATGACATGTGCTGGTCTCTGGAGCAATCTCACAATAATTTCAATTGATAAAGTTATTTTCGTTATTTACATTGTTTTTGGGTTTGCGAAAAATGAATTGATCTAATCTCATTACATAACATCATAATATAAATATATTTCTTTTTTTTCCATTTACTACGAAATTCCCTATTTCAAAAAAAATAAAAAAAGCTTTGATTTTAAATATTTAGAGAAAGTGTAACAATTTTTTTTTTTAATGAAAACAAGATGAACAAGCAGTTGTAGAAATGATGGACATCACGGATACCAGACAACCCAACGACAAATTGGTCTCCGATTATGAAGCAGGACTTGATCCTCAAATCAATTCTCAGGATGATTCCAACTTTCAAACGAATGTTAGTATTTTTTTTCTCATAATTATCCCAAAAGCAGTGTGCCACCTGAAAGGTAGATATATATACGGTGCGAAAAAAGGGTATAATTAGAAAAATAAGGGAGAGCGTACAAAAAAAAATATACAAAAATTTGAATAAAAAAAAAAAAGAATCAGGTTCTTTTTGCGCCGTGTATATGGCGAATAGCTTCTTCAGAAATGAAGAAATTTCGATTGGATTTTCATATTATTTTTATGTTCTTATGCAGGAAAAATTTACTTTGGTAATTTCAATGCGAAAGGGTCTGGTCGTCTACACAACTTTTAGCGGTGCTCTTGGCTATTCAAAGGACGATTGGAATAAGAAGTCCTTTTTGGAATTGATTCATCCCAGTGACAAGGAAGTTTTCTTTAATCGAGTCAATGAAATCATTATTGCCTACCAGGAATTATATTATGGTGAGATTTTCATTTTCTTTTCTTTCATTTATTCTTAAAAATTTTTGTACAATAATTTAAAAACTTCTCCTTTATTATTAAAATAATAATGACAAAATTATTCCATTAACTAGGTGACAGTGAGGCAAAAGTGACATTATTCTGTAAACTGCAATACAAGGATGATTACGATAATAATCGACATTTAGTAGCAGGCAATCAAAATCATTGTGAACCATTTAATTTGACGTTGACAGTAAAACATTTACAAAATCGTGTTGACGAAGAACAATTTGAAACCATGTTTCTAGTGGTAAAGGCTCAATCAGTTCAATCTGCATACAAAGGTAAAAGGGGTAGAAAATTTTCAAATTCTTCGAGGCTAGATTGAACGACGAGAAATGAATACTTTTTTTACATTCTCATTATATGAGAAAGTATTATTAAATATAAGCATTAAAAAAATTAATCTATTTTAAACTAATCATAAAATTACATTACAGAACATTCGGGAAAAAAAATAATATAAAAGATTTCAGTGGAAATAATTTTCATTAATTAATTTTTGAAAATAGATCAATATGACGTTTATCTTTTTAAACTTGTTTAGAATAATAAATAAATAATAACAATCGTCATTTGTTAGTAAGTAAATTTTTCTCATTTTCTAATTTTCTTCAAAAAAAAAAGATTTTTAGGTAATTTGCTTTTACATAAATTAAAAAGGAAAGTAAAAGATTACTTTTATTGATAATTGCTTTTCTATTTTAGGCGTAGCTGAGACCTCTTCTTTTTTGGGGTAAGTTTGTCAATCAAAAAGATCCATTGCAATTTACTGTTTCAAGGAAAACTCTGAAACGTGTAATTTATACCATATTGAAAAATTTTTAAGGGCAATTAAAGTCTTCAATTGGCAAATTGTCATAAAAAAGAAATATTTATCAACAATAAAACATAAAATACACGTTTCTTCAAAAAGAGCTCGAGACAAAATATGCTCTTTGCAATTTTCTTAAAACACTCGCTGTAATCAGTTCTTTTTTATTTACGATCTGACTCTTTTCATTTTTGATAACTAGAGTAGGAAGTTTATTATTTGCTTTTTGATTAAATATTCTGAAAATTAAAGAATTATGGAATAAAATTTTATCAGCAGGTCTCAGTTTTTTTTTCGAAATTCAAGTAAATAGATTTATTAATTTTTGAAATTATTACTCGTCTACCATTCTTCCTCGAAGGATTAATTAATACAACACGAAATTGATTCGAATAGCGCAAAATGTTAATATTCAATATATCAAAAATAAATTCCGATATTTGAAAAATCAGTTTTTTAAATTGAAACAATTTTTCTGAATTTAAATTGAAAAAATGAAAATTTGAAATTGAGCGATTTCTGGTTAATAAATTAAATTTTTTGTTGGTAATGATTTATTTTTGCGCTGTACGTTCGAGATTTCAGTGAAATTATAAAAAAAAAAAAAAACAAATATAATTCGGCTTTATGAATTCGCGTTATCTACAGAATCAGAAGAAACAATATTATCTTCAATATTCACGACTCATCATACGGCAACGTGCCACATATCTCACGTCGATTCTGAAGTAGTCCAATATTTGGGCTATCTACCACAGGATATGATTGGCCGTTCGCTATTTGACTTCTATCATCCTGAGGATCTGCCATTCATCAAAGACGTCTATAAGACTGTGAGCATGAGATAATATGACTTCAGCCCAATTGACTGATACTTCTTTTATCAATTTATTATACATATATATACATGTGTATTAAAACAATTTTAAATTATTATCAAAATCAATGAAAAACCAAAATTAAATATTTGTTTTAGGCTTCTATAGGCGTCGAAGCAGGATGTCCAAATTTTTTTTCACTTAATATAGAATTTTTTTTTTTAAATTTGTTATAATGTTATGTTAGCAATATTTTATTTTTGTTTGCCAATTTGGACATCATTCCTTGCTTTTAAGAATTATAAGAGGAGAAAAATGAAGAAAATAAGCGTCGTAAAAAAATGAAAAATCATGTAATTATAAAAACGACTATTGTTCTTTATATTTATCAAACAGGTATTGACACACGATGGAATCACCTACAAGTCAAAGCCCTACAGATTTATTATCAAAAATGGTGATTACGTTGTTCTCGAGACTAGTTGGACAGCCTACATCAATCCCTGGACAAGGAAACTTGAACATATTCAAGGTCAACATAGAGTCATTAAAGGACCCTTGGATCCAAATATTTTTCGTGAATCTGATAAATCATTCAACTTTAGTGAAGTAGTGCTGAATGATGCTGCAATTATTCGGAAAGAGATTCTACTCCTCTTGCAGGAGGTAAGTTTCATTTTTTTTTTTTTTTTTTTTAATAATTGAACAAATTGTATTAATTGGATTAATAATCTTTCATTTTTCTTTAGGAGATCAAGAAGAATGAAAAAGAAGTCAACAATAGTTGCAAATATCTAGTGCCGCTCATAATGTCTCTCTTTCAAGAGATTCTGTCACCAAAAAGTATTAAGGACACAGCAGTGAATGCAAGGAGTTTTTCGGTGACTATTAACTACGTTTTAGTAACAACGATTAAAAACTAATACTTTTTTAAAAATATAAATTAGAGTAAGAATTTTTTCAAGAAAAATTGTAGTCGCGATTTTTTTATGGTGCGTCCTTCCTACAGGTATGTTTAAATTCTTTTTCTTTGGTTCAACTTTTTTTTTTTGTAATATATAGTTATTTCTTTTTTGTTATTGAAAATTAGTACGAAATTGAATCACGTATTTAACAGACTCAAAGATCTATTTTTTATTATGAAGCGATCAGAAATTTCGTTCTCACTCTACTACGTATATTTTCTTTTGTGGATATTAGTTTCGAGTAATAAGCATTAAAAATGCTTTCGAAAGTTAAATGTTCATTTAAAAAATATTAAAGTTAAAATTATTCAATATTAAAGTTAAAATTATTCAATCTTAAAATAAGTACAATTCTTTTTGATAATATTCCGTAAAAACGCCTTTTAACTTTTGTGCTATTTAAATCCAAACAAATTATCTATCACAATTTCATGTTGTTCTTCAGACAATGGATGAATGATTAAATGAGCGAAAAGTTCTCAATGCTTCTGGATCAGTGGGTCTGGAAATTTAATGAATTTATTAATTTTATCACTAACAATATAATTGTTGGCGCTGTTAAAATTATCTTTGATGTTCGTTTTTTTCTCAATATTTTAATAGTGCCAACAATTTTTTTTTTATTTCATTAAAGATAGGATCGCAGATAAGAAAAAATTATATTTTTTGTTTATAAAATTCTTTTAAGAGAACCCTAGGTATTAAATGTATATCGAAGAGCAAAGAAAATAATTAAAAACACGCGAGGGAGTTAAGGTAAATCTCAAATTCTTGTAGAAAAAAAATTTAGGTAAGTTGTATCATTTACATTTGTTACAGTGCATAAAATATACAAGTAAATATATCTTACAGGTTTAAACTTTTCTATTTAGGTAAATTGAAATATTTACAATTATTTTTCAAGTCACTAGACATTGGCGGCGGGGCTCAATAATTAAAGATTTAACATTCCCTGAAATTATCACAGGTCAAAATTAATGTATTATATGTTAATTATTAAGTGTAATTACATCATTAATATAGTTGTATTGAATGATAAAATTTTAAAACAAAAATTGCTCCGCTGTTTCTGTTTTTACATGTATATTTTTGTAGCTTTTCTTAATTTTTCGTTTATATATTGTTTCAATCAATTTTTAATTTTTTAAAGTGAGAAGAAAATACACTGTACGTAAGGTTCCACACATTCATCGTTACTAAAAAAAATAGTATAAAAGTCAAAGGCGATTTTCATTCTCGAAAATTTTTCTTTTTTAAAAATAATTTTTCTAGTTCTGAAAATTACTTTCCTATTACAAAAGAAAATTTTATTAAATACTTTCTTTGTAACAAAGATAAGTGGATAAAAAAATTAATTCTCAGTTGAGGAAATTTGACCGTTTATCAAAAATACATCAAATAATTAATATCAAAAATGTATAAAATAATATACATTAAATAAATATTAAATTCATCCATGAAAAACTTGGTAAATTTTATTAAAAAAAAATCTTGTTAATTTTTAAAAATAGAATGTTGATTTTCCAGATGAATTTTGGTATCTTTCGTAAAGTTCTTAAATAGATTTTTGACCGACAGTGTCTTTTAGAGAAAAATAACTGTATTATATATTTTTAATAACAATTATAATAAAAATTTAAGATGCATAAAAAAAATTAGCGAAAGTCGTGAAGAAACTAAAATAGTAATTATTTTAATAATTATTTATTAGTATCAAGTATTATGGTTCACTAAAAATTATATTAGTGAATTAAAACGTAAGTAGATTTTTTGGACTTGTGATGATTATAAGGGAGTGATAAATAAAATACTGGAAGCTTTAAAATGGGCGCACTAATAAATACGTTTCTAACAATACTTGATTAAAAAAAAAAAGAGAAAAGAGAAAAAAAATAGTGAAAGAAAAAAACTTGTATTAGAAGTAATCTATATATGTACATTATAGTATCTATATAAAACATCTGTGAAGGGACCACCCATGTTACAGGAGCACGAAAGTGTCATTCTCGGAGGGATCTCACCACATCGTGAATACGAGGACAGCAAATCATCAACGGAAACACCTCCAAGTTACAGTCAACTTAATTACAACGAAAATATGCAAAGATTTTTCAAAAGCAATCCAATGGCCACGGCAAATTATGGCAGCTATGAGGATAATACAACAGGAAACAGTGGAGATGAAACTGGAAAAAAAGACAATTCCTCTGGTTTGTATTTTTTTTCCCCTCCTTCAAAATTATTCAAAATTATTTCATTTATCTAATTTAATTTTTCTTTATATTTTAGAAAGAAAATATATGTCGCTAAATGTAGAAAGCGGAAGCGACAGCGGTAATTGTTACAATAGTCAATTAAATTCTAATAACATGGGGAAAAAGACATATGGAGAACTGCCAATTCTAACTGTATCATTGTTAAATAAACACAATGAGGATATGGAAAAAATGATGGTTCAAAAACACAAAATCTTTAGATCTAATATTAAAAAGAGTGATAAACTTAAGGAATCGAGAGTAAAGGCCAAAGATGAAGAACAAGAAATCAAGGATTCTATAGATCATGGAATCAAAAGACGGAGAAGCAATAGTCGAGATAAAAGTCACAAGGTAAGTAACTAATTTCCCTTTTTCCCAGAGTTATTGTCTTATTTGGAAGTTTATTATATTTTA
The DNA here is from genome assembly GCA_001855655.1 of Leptopilina clavipes. Lineage (NCBI taxonomy): Eukaryota > Metazoa > Arthropoda > Insecta > Hymenoptera > Figitidae > Leptopilina > Leptopilina clavipes. Next base: position 60,318 of record JUFY01022135.1, read on the forward strand.
ACTTCATTTTTAGGTACCAAAAAAAGTTTGTAAGATGGAACCAATTAATGGAACAGTTCCACTAAGTTTAAACAATACAGTGCCAAAAACATTAAACAATGAAGAGACGATCATCTCAACAAATAGGAATTTATGGTCATCTCATTCTATGTCCGTACCTAGCATCAATACCACCAAGTAAATATAATCTTTGGAATTTCGAAACATGTGTTTTCAATATACATATGCAAGTTTTTACATATATATATATTTTTTTTTTAAATTGTTCCAGTTCGACAATTCCAGCAATGCCATTAAATCCTTCAATTTCATCACATTGTTACAATTATTTTACAATTAGTCAAAATCAAAATCCATGCTTGAGAAGAAAGTCTAATGAAAATACTCAAACACTGCCGCATTCTGCACATATGATACAACAAAGTTCATGCTGTAAGTTTTAGGAAAAATTATTAAAATTAAATATAATTTTAATGAAATGAAACTAATTTTCCATGTTATTTTTATTTTTCAATTTCTATAGTGCCTTATAAAGGAGCAGGAATTCCCGGTGTTTTTTATCCTACGAATCTACCGCTTTCAGTGCCACTTACTCCTGTTTGTAAACAATTTTTGATTCCTGATTCAACACCCAGTGAATTAAAACTACCTCAAAATAGTGAAGAAAAATCTACTCTTCAACAAAAAGCGTCTACCAATTCATCAGTGTCTAATAAAGAAAAATTAGTCAACTCCACGTCAATTTCTACATCTTCGAAAAAGGTTAATAACAAAAAAGTTATTTTCTTCCTTATTTCATATTTTTGCACACATGATAAAGTGCAGTAAATATTGAAACGATTGAAATTTCATTCAGATAACAGATATGGAGACGAATTCTTACAAGAAGGAATCAATAGAAGGATCGAGTACTTCGAGTTTTTACAGCAGCTTTCTTAGTAAAAGTACAGAATCCAATAGTAACTCTGGCTCCAAATCGTACAAATTTAATTCACAGGTTGGATAAAATTTTTAATTCTTATTTATTAACTAACAGAATTAATTATTCATTAACAAAAAATTTTCAAAACCATTAATAAACATTTTTTTAATGAATTTCTTATTGAGAAAGATTAATTCTTCTTTTGACCCCAAAGTAGAAAATAATTTTTAGATTTCGGTAAAATTTGTTGATATAAAAATTGGAGAATAAACGTAAATAAAAATCTCTTGTTATCTCTTAGTTTCAATCAAATTTATCAAGCGATAGGGAAAGGCGTCCTTATGGACGCCAATCTTTTGATAGTGCTGAAAGCATTGAATCACAAGTATTAATATGGTGGACGAATCATCAGCAGGATCATCAAAAAAGGGAGCAGCAGCAATCACGACCAGAAACGCTGAGAAAGGAACCACAGTGGCTGAAGGGGGTCCAAATGTCACCGGCTTTGATCTATCAGTATCAAATTCCAGAGAAATCATTAAAGGATGTTTTGCACACTGACATGAAGGCATTAATGAGCATGACTCAACCAGCTCTCGTTCGTGAACAACTTAATCAACTTTATTTCGATCTGGAGTTGGAGGGCTTTGAGGCGAGACTGAAACTGGAGGAGGAAATTGATTATGATGACAATAACGTTGATCAAAGTAACGATGGACAGCGCATTAGTTTTCAAAGGTAAATTTGTGAAACCAGTTTTTTTACTCCAAGTCTTTACCATAAAATTGGAAAAATATTTATTACTTGCTTTGTTTGAAACAAATTAATCGTTTTTTTGTGTAACAAGAATCTGCAGAATGATAAATTTTTAACATTTTCGAAATTTTTTGGTAATGACTTTTTAAATCGATTAATAGATAAAACTTCCTTTCAGACAAGAGAGAAGGAAAAGCTGATGAAATCAAAAAGTGTTAATTTTTCGATAATTACACAGACATTTTATCTGCATCATCATTTTTTCTCAGCAGACAAAAATTCGAGCAAAAACATCAATTACCTGGATATTATAATTAATTTAATAAATAATTAATCTCTAATTCATTTAATTTAGTTGACGAAATTAAATTAAAATCAAATCAAATAAATTTATTTAAAAATTTTTTTATTCTTATTTTATTATTATTTTTGATATACACTTCTAATAATTTTTAAATTCATATTTTTGACAGGTTACAATTAATTAAAAGAACGTTTACTGTATTATTTGACAAATACTCGATATATTTAGAATATAATTATTTTTAGACTTAAGAAAATAATTATCATTATTAATGAAGAAAAGCAAAATAAATGTATTGTGGCTTGTCTAGTTGCAGTATAAACCGAATTGGAGCATGGTGAGGAGAAAGAACTTAAGGAAACAAAATGGAGTTTAATACATTATTATAACTTGCACTTTCATTTATTTTTAAGAGAAGGGAAATACATTTCATTCTCAATATAATTCAGTGCAGAATAATATTAATTCATTTTCATTCCATACGTTGCGAGTACCAAATAGTAACGTCTGTATGAATTTGTAAGGAATTGAATTTTCCGTCACCTCAGAACTTTTGATTAGAAATTATGATATATTTATATATTTACAATATATTTCTAATATATTAGAAAATATTAGTAAAATATTTATGTATTTCTAATTTAAATATTTCAAATATATACACATTAGAATTATAATAAATAATATATAAATAATTATAATAGGTATCTATAATTTAGTAATATTTTTATATCAATAATTGTTTAAAATGAAATTTAAAAATTCATATATTTTTATAAACTTCACTGAATTCTATTTTATACTTCAGAAATTGTAATCTATCCGATAGAATTAAAATATCCGTGAAATTAATTAATTATTGTAATTATAATGTTTATGAAATTCCGAGGCGACATTGGAAAGATTCCGTTGTGTCGACGTTCGGCATAAGAAAGTAATAATTTTATAAATAACGGGTCATAAAAAATGTAAATGAACATAAGAACATTTAAAAATTAATATCACACATTAAATTTAATTTCTATAATAATTAATTTTATTAAAAGATTATATAATTATTTCAATCTACTTTTATAATGATATTCTCAAATATTTAAAAAGCTGAACGTTGACACAAAAACTATCACAATGTGCCAATAATCGAAAGTTAAATTGTTTTTTTTTATAATTTGTTATTCAATATAATGAATATTGAGACCATGAGAATTAAAAACCATTGTTCGTAAAAAGAAAACTTAAAAAAAGAAGACGATATAAGGGACAACTTTCAGTTGCCGATATGACATTATCAAGGACTCAATTAATTATTAAAACTCTTAAATTGTTAAAATATGTGCTGTTTTTTATCATATTGTATATATTTTCGAAAAAGCAGACTGTTAAACTATTATTCTCTTAACAAATTGATAAACATTATTCTTTATTATTTTTGTAATTAATATATCAATTAATGCCAAATTAATTTACGTTAATTAATAATTCAAGCTTAATTTTAAATTATTTTTTAAAAATAAATTTCGAATTGAGAATTTGGTCAGTATATAATGATAGTTAAAGAGTTGATGAAGTTGTATCTCAGGATCCTCAGGATTTGTGTAATTTATGTGTGAAACTTTGATAATTTTACTATGTATACGATTTATTTTGTCAATGAGCGAATGTTTTTCTATGATTATTTTTCACACGGTACGGCCTTAATAACCAATGTTGGAACTAGCATTAAATTTCAGATCTTGAATTGTCGTAAATGAAAATATGATAAATAAATAAAATATTTAAATAAATGTTATTGAATATATGTTATATTATTAATTTTTATAAATCTCATCTTAAGAAATTTTCAATAAAATAAATATTATTGTTAAAAATGAAAAGATGAATATAACAAACGTCGAAAATGACATTTTTGTTGTTGATGTTAAATAAATGTGAAACTATTTCTTAAAAATTTGTAATTTGTAATTTATTTCTAAAAAAATACTCCAAAAGGGTAAAATATTTTTTGTTGTTAAAAGTTTTTTTATTAATATTTATTCTTGTTCTTAATTTATTTCACTGATTTATTTATTCTTTTTAATAAATCTTATTCATAGATTACTATAATTATTGATTCAGTTTATCACAGTTTCATAAAATCATGAGTATAGGTATATGAATAGTCACTGACTTAAATATTTTTTAATTTACCCAATATCAATTTATAATAAATTATACTGATTGTTCTTCACGTACTTGGAATTTTTCTACAGTCGCCAGAAATCTCAGAAGCACTGTTGACTTTCATATTTGATTTTGCAATCTAAAAAATACCAAATTATGAATTTATTAAATTTAATTACTTCAATAATTATACGAGTAAAAAAAAGAAAAGGAAATTAAAATAATTATTATTAAAAATAAGAAATTTACCTTGACATCATCAAGATCCTGCTTGTCTTTTTTGAGATATTTTCGAAGAAACGGTGCCATTAGCATAGGATCTAATTTATTAATATCTTCAGATGAAATTAAACTTATTCCGAGACCAACGCTCATTGTAACCATCGCGCCCAACACTGTGTACCATAGATAACTCAAATGATAAAAAGTCCAAGGTTGCCTAAAATCATTAATTTTAACTTAGAAAATTACAAGCAGTTAAAAAAAGAGGGTATGACAATTATTCGTGGAATTAATTTCTTACGAGTCCATAATTGTATCCGGTGGCACCAACAATAAAAGATTTTTCGACTCTTGAAATGAATAAGTGCATCCTTCCGTGCTAACTGGTTTCTCATCAAATCTTTAAATTGATAAAAATGATAAATTAATTTCATTTTGAATCACAAAGATATATCCTAATAATCACATCAATATTTACTATATTAAAATTATGAATATGATAAGTAATAATTGAAATTTTACGTGATATGATAATTACATTATGTTTCCATTAGCGATCTCTGCCTGGGCAGATAGACAAATCCAACCCATGAATCCTAATCCAGAGACTCCGCCAATTAAAGCACCCTGGTAAATTATAAAATAAAACATTTTTTTTTACAAACGGTTAGGTATATTTAGAAAAAAAATTCACTCACCTTTGCATTAATCCATGGTATTAAAATACCCATACTGAAAATTCCCAAAGACGGGCCACTAGTAATGGCACTTAAACTTGTCGATAACTGAAAAAAATAAAATATTTGAAGAAAATTCTATCCATGAGATTAAAATTTGCAAAACGCATTACCTGCAAAACATGAGTTCCTGATTTTTCAACAACAAAAACTAAACCAACGCACAGAACTCCAATAACGATGACTGTG
>JUFY01022135.1:65627-81035 GCA_001855655.1 Leptopilina clavipes
GCGTGAATGGAGTTTTACGATAGGGTTTTATAAAATCTTCGAGAATAACCGCAGCCATTGAATTAAGGCCAGTAGATAATGAGCTATTTTCAAATTAAAGTAATAAATAAAAAGTAAATAGAAGTAGTAATTGATAAATTTTTTTTAATACCTTAAAGCTGCACTAAAAACGCCAGCAACAAAAAGTCCCGGAAATCCTGGAAATTGACCTAAAATGTTCATAACAAGAAGAGGGAGAAGCTGATCTTTAGCTTTGGCGAGCTAAAAAAAAGAGAAAATCATGGTCAATTATGATATTGAATAGAAACACGTGTTGGACACATTAACATTAATACAGTAATTGCAATAAGGTGAATGTGGAAGTTCTCAACGGCTATGTGAGGGGGCTCTCAATTATGGACATTTGAATAGACTAAATGATTATTATTGTTATAAAATTTACCTTAGTAGTCAGAGGATCACACTCGTGATACCAAGCGTATACGAGCAATCCAGCGTAGCCACAAATACCAATCAAGCACAATGCTCCAATAATAAAACACCACAAGGCTCTGAAAAAATGAGATTTTATTTAAAATTTCAAACCCCAGAAATTTTAAATTTTGTCACTTAAAATTAAAAAATTTCGATTTATTTCCATCTTGCATAAATTTTTTATTATTCAATAAAATATTGTACCTTCTTGCAGAACGAAGAGTTGGAAGTGCCAAATATCGTTGAATCATATTTTGATTAACAGCCGAAATTTGTAGCCAATGAATGAATCCACCGATTACAAGAGCCCAAATCGTATGCCTCGTGAATGGATTAAAATCAGTTCTGTATAAAAAGAAAAAAAAAATTGTTTAATTTCTTCGAAATAATTCCAAAAACGCTATTTTGTTCATAAGAGAGAAAATAAATAAATAACGATACGTACGAGGGTATTTCAATTCTGCCAGATTCAAGATTTCTCATAATCACCACTGAAAGTCCTCCAAGATCAGCTGTGCCTTTAAAAACAATTAGCAACATTGCTCCGAACATTATAAACGTTTGAACAAAGTCGGTCCAAACAACAGCACGAATTCCACCCTGAAAATTTAAATCTTAATTAATATGCAAAATTCATTGTGTGTTTTTTTTCAAAAAAATACTCACCACACATGTGTAAAAAATACAGACGATGCAAACAAAAGGAGTAATTATATGAATGTTGATTCCAGTAACTGAAAAATTATTACAAATTTAGATAAATGAAGACAATTCCAAAGAGATTATTTTTCCAAAGTAATTAGTAATTAAATATTACCTTGATTGAAAGCCAAAGCAGGAACGTAAATCACAATTGGAAGCCACGTTATCTAGGTAATAAAAATATTTATTATTACAATAGATATATGGACTTAAAGATTTAAAAAAAAAAACTTACAATTCCGATTGTAAAGAGAACAGATCCCAAAATTCGCATCTTCTTATCGAAACGTCTCTCCAAATATTCATAGGTGCTAGTAAGTTTAAGTTCATGAAATACTGGTAAGTAAACATTAGACATGATGAATCCAACAATAATCACACCGAAGCTTATAAACAAATAGCCAGTTCCATGTATATAAACTTCCGTTGGTGTTCCTAGGAGAGAAATGCCCGAAAAAAAACTGGCAATCAAACTAAGACTCACTGGTAATGTTTTCATATTTCTACCACCAACAAGATATTCATCTTCTCCAATTGATTTTTTTACAAAACCAAAATATATTCCTATTGCACCGCAAGCAAGGAGCATAATTGTAAAAATTGTATAATCAGCCGTTCCAAAAGTTTGTATCGATTCACTCATTTGCTCCACTGTCAATATCGAATCACTTGATTTCATATCTGAAGCCATTTTTTTGACTTATTTTTCTTTCTTCGCAATTGATGAATATATGTATAGCAAATGTGAAGTTTTCTGAAAAATAGTTTATTATTCAAGTTATTAAATTATTAAATTAAAAAATTATACTCTTATTAAAAAATATCTTACTCACTTGTAATTTTTATAGATGTTTAAAACTCATTGTTAAACCTAAAAAACCATCTTGGTGAAAATAATTTTAAACCTCTAAAATCAACTGTAATTGTTGAAATAAATGGGAGAATTTTTAATATTAAATTTAGAGAAAAGTCGATGAAACATGGTACTAATTTGACAAGATGGTAAATCTAAACTAAATCAACAGTGTGAACTTGAAAGAAAAGAGAGGAGATTGAAGAATAGGAACGGAAAAAAATGCGAGTGTCCCTTAAGTCCGAGGAGGACGAACTGCGGAGTGCGCCCATTTTCAAGTTAAGAATAACCTGGAGTTAGAAATGACCTGGGTCATTGCAGGACGTTCAACGCGATGGCGACGCTGCGTATATATTAATTTTAAAAGAGAGTCAATTTTCTTGTTGAACGACAATGGACTTAAGTGGTGAAGTTGTTTCGTGCAGTCAGAGCAATCGCAAGTGGATAATAATTCCTCTTCTTTGATTAGTGGAGTCTACGATTTAAAGCAAACCTGCCTAATCGAGAACACAAGGTCGACGAGTCGTTAACACGTTGACGTCAGACAATTTAAACCCCGTATATGTTCCGCATTCACCGGGAAATCCAATTCTACTGCTCACTACTGACACAAATTGTCCATGTCGCGTGTCGTTTATTGCTCACATTTTATCAAACTATATCTCTTTAAAAAAAATTTATATCATCACATATTAAAATACTTTACAATTTTACAATTAACCATTTAGTTGATAGAATTTCAGGAATCGTTTAGGAAAAATGATTCTTCATATCCTTTCCTAAAGAGTAATCAAACTTTTCATTTTGTTTAAATTTTATCGATTCTGATGTTTACTTTCCAGTTTTTTCAAATATAAATCTACCGTTGATTTATTTTTAATAGAAAATAAGTCTATAATTTAATTTCCAATGATAAACTTCTACAATTTCAAAATTTGATTCTTCTTTATGAGATAAGTGATTTTTTTTTTTTTTTGAAATTTATTTACCAAATGAAGATAGTAGGTTGTTCTTATACTTAAAAGAAAATTATTCTCATTAACGAAATATACCAAATTAAAATACTTAGTCTTGGTAGAAACTTGGCAATTCATTTCCTAGAATAACTTTACGTTCAATTCCTTTCTCGGTGATTACTCCAAGACGAATAACGCCTCCACTGCTTCCATCTCGCGCCATAGCGAGAGCAAGTGCTGTAAAAATAATTTTCAAGAATTGTTTTAATTAAAATTACTTTTTATTATTATTGGTAAAATACTGCAATAAGGATTTTTTTCTTCTTATTGAATGAAATTCCCCAAGTATTTAATAGAAAAACTTACTGTTTTGAACTAATTCAATGCTTTCGTCTCTTGTCATGTTTGGTTTATAGTTTGCATCGACATAACCGTAAACGTAAGTCGATCCTGATCCACCGACGGAGATTGGTTGACGAACACACATGCCACCAATTGGTACACTGTACACCTGACCTCCCTTTCGTGAATCCCATCCGGCTACGAGAATTCCAGCAACCAGAGAATCACGGTAATTGTAACAAATTTCACGAAAAACATTAGCAGCAGTTTCTACCAATGGTTGCTCTCCTAATTCCATTCTGAAAATTATTTATTATTTCAATTTAGTTTCTTTTAAATTTAATCAAGTATAAAAATAGTTAATTATATAAGGATCTAATTTATTATAGAGTTGTTTTTCTCAAAACATCAATTGCTGTACGACACTTACGTGACAAAAATAACTCTCTAAATATAACAACAGCTTTATTGAATAATGACTTTAAATTGAGAAGGATATTCTTTTAATAAATCTAATGATATAAATAGCAGTGTACTTACTGATGAAAACCCAAATGATAGGTCACAATACTTGAAATGGCTTGTGTATCTGCTGAGGAGCCGGATCGACAGCAGTAAATATTATCCGTTATTTTAGTTAATTTATCTGCATATCGATTAGCGATGTATGATCTGTTTAAAAAATCAGAATTATTGAGTTTAATATTATCTAAAAACTCTGTACTTTGAATACAAACTTCAATTGACACTACAACTAGTGAAATATAATTTCTTTTTTTTAATTACAATAAATTTTTTCAATAAAAATATATTTACCCAGTCGTTGAACGAGAATCTGCTCCAATTACAACACCACCATTAAATTCAACAGCCATTATAGATGTCTGAAAAAAATAAAAACAATTTTAAAACAATTTTTCACAAATCCAAATGTAAATAGTACCCGGAAAAATGCATTTTTCGAACAATTCTATTTAAATAAATAATAAAAAATAACGTTACCCATTACTATAATTTTATAAATATAAAAATTATCCATTTAGATTTAAAATTATATCCTCACAACTAAAAATTGGAAAAGATATTTTGTTATATTCACTTAACCTAAAAATAGTGACTAAATATTGCAGTAAACTATGTGGAATAAATTAAAAATAAAGTATATATCTTTTTATAAGCTACAATAAATTATTTTTTTAATTATTTGAATTAAAAACAATAAATGACAAGAGAATTTTAAATTTAGTTTGCATTGTCATGCTAACCTCAAAAAGTGTTTAAAATTAAGAAAAAATAGATTGAAAACATACTCCAGTACTGTGCTCCGATGTCATCCAATCTGAACCCATTATGTTGTTTGTTCCCATTGCAAATTTTTGAGAAGGTTCCATAAATGCCATTTTTATATAGAAATTATTAATTATAAAAAACTGTCACAAAATTGCTGCTGTGCCGTGTACTGTACACTATACAAGTTTATGTCTGTGTGTGTGTGTGTGTGAACTTGTCGATGAGTTTGCAGGATTGACATTATCGACGGAATTCTTTTTTCAGTCGGTAATAATTACATATTTGATAATATTTCATATCATTATATATTTTTTTTCATTCAACTTAATATATTTATTTAACTAATAACAATATATAAACTGAAAAATTAAATTATCAAATACAGATAAAAATAAAGTATTAAAAAATTTATTTACTAATTTTACTTTTCGAATTACCCGCTCATGTAAATTTCCAAGCGCGTCTTCTAACACGCATGCGCATATGGGAATTTTTAAATATTAATTTTTCAATTCGCTTTATTAATTTCCATACAATTATATTTACATTATTGTATTATTTATCTTATGAAAATATTTCTGCTTTATGTATTTTCATATTTTATACATGAAAATATAAAGAGATTTGTTCATAAATTCTTTTTGGTTTCATAAGTTCGTTACGTAGGTTACGTAGTAGTATATGGAGCATATGTAGCATGTGGCAACACTGTCTTTCCTGTACTTGAGGAAAAAATGTCGAGGTGGACGCTTCGTTTTCTCGAGTTTCTATCAGTTTTTTTCAACTTTTATAGTATTCAAATAAAGTTATAGTGATCAGAATTAAGTAATTAGAGTAGCATTCCACTTAATCGTTCAATATTAGCCAGCAAAAGTTCCATTCGGAAGTGGATCGCAAGAATGAAAAATGTTGCTGCAACAATGGGTTTGTCAGAAGACAATCGTATATAATCGTCATCCATCGTAATTAAGAAATTCAATTTGGCGATTTAAACAACTCGAAATGTTGTTTTGAAAGGAGTTCAATCATTAGGATTGGTGAGTTTTTTAATCGGAAAATTTTTTCTTTAATATTTATCAATTTTTGCCAAGTTGGGTTAACATAACCCATAAATCTTCGTCCGCCATGGCGCTCAATGAAGATCGTCAACAAAGTATGGGTATAACTTTGTTGCTCTTATTATATTTTGATTGTTTTTTACATCACTGATTGATTTTATTTGTGTTAAATTAAAAAAAAAAATTGGTAAAACTACAATAATAAAGGTAAACAGGTATTTCGATCAGATGAATAATAAGTTTACCTAATGTTGTATTTCATCTGCGTTTGTCTCCCTTGGATATTTCAATGAATAAATCCAAAGCGATATAATCAAAATTAAGATATATAATTAATATAAAAATAACAAACGGGACAAAAAAAATGGACAATTTTTTCTCAATTATTAATTTTATTTTCCTTCGCAATGCTTATATTACAAAACATACTTTTCCAGACACATTGAAAATATGTTCTATTTACACTGGATATTTCTACTTTTGTGCTAAACACTCTCGTCTTTACAGAAATAATAATATAACTATTTAATAGGCTTTCATTCTGATAATATGATTATGGCAGTACATTTACAATAAATTCTATGTTATCATTAATCGTTATGTTATACATATAACGTTCATAATATATAATATTTATTCAATATGCAAATTTTGTGAAGGTACTCGCTACTATGTGCACCCACTAGGCTTAAAAAACGAAGAGTGATCACGATTTTTCGCGTTAAACAAAAAAGCTTATTATATGCATCGGGTATTTTTTTTTTTTTTTTTGAATCGTGACACATATGAGATCTGTCACAACACAACAAACAAAAATTGCATGCCGTGTTAAAACTTTGCACCAAAAGTAAAAAGAAGGAAAAAGAAATATATTCTTGTTAACAAATTTTTTCTATGTAAATTCTTTTACATATTTCAAAATATGCAAATTTTTGAAATTTTTCTCGAAACATATTTTATCCTGCGAGATATGTTGTATATATATTTTATGAATCACAAAAAAGCTAACAAAAGCGTTTTTTTTTCTGAATTGGACCCCTATTTACAATGTCCATTGGAAGTGATCTTTGTATAAATTTATCTTCTTAAATATTATAACTCTTGCATGAATTTCCCTATAAATTAACTATAAACTAAAATTTAAAAAATGTACTAGTATTGTCCTAAAACTGCCCTCTGCGTGATCTTACTTCCGTTTACAATTTTTTTTTTCGTATATTCAGTCTAATATTACCGCATAATCGTATTTATACCAACTACAATCGATTATATTCGAAGGGGGGGTTACGCTATCGTATTGCGTAAAACGAATATTTACATCTTTCCACTTTTTTTTATTTTTAATTACAAACATTGCGTTGATAAATTGAAAAGAAAAATTTATTCTAATTTGAAAAGAAAACAATTTTTGAGTTTGAAAAGAAAAAAAAATGAGAGCTAAGTGGCAGTAATTTTTCCTTAATATCTAATATAAATTTCCACACCCCAATACGAAAAGGCGTTTAAATCAAAAACATTGAAAAATTAAAATCATAGTTTGAATTCATCAAATAGAAATTCGCATTTTTTTTAATTCGTATAGGTAAAATAATGAAAATGATTAGCTAAAAATTTTTTTTAAGAAATCTAATCGTGAAATACGTATCAAGACGTACTATTCCTGTGTTTTTTGCTTTTTCCCTTGCCGGATTCAAATTCGTCTTCGCTTCTTCTGCGCTTCTCTTTTAATTGTTTCTCCATTGCCAACATGGTGATCATTTTTTTATGAGAGTCGCCAACAATCCAACCATGTTGTTCTAATCTATCGTCTTCTTCTTCTGCTACAGGTGCTGTTTCAATCATTTCATCCTCATCACTTGAACTCGACCAATAATAAAGTTGATTTGCAGCTGCTCGTTTTCTTCTTCCAATCGCTACGCCAACGTCATCATCAACTTTGTTCCACGATTTTGTTGTTCTCAATTCCTCATCACCTGAATCTCTCTTACTACTTGACAATCTACGTTCCTTTGTATCTTTACTACTTGAAATTGAATTACGTCGACTTTTTGGTTTATCGATTTTATTTTTCCTCGCGCTTTTCTTTTTTTGATTTACTTTTGTCAATTTTCTATCTTTTGATTCTGAATCACATGAATCATTCTTTTCACTTTCGTCATTGTGGACAATATTTTGTCTTTGATGTTTCTTTTTTAGTTTATCACTATTATCTTGCAGTGTCTCTAATTTTTCATTGTCAGAATTCTTCATCTCTTGCTCATCTTTATTTAATCCCAGTTCACGTAATATTTCCTCTTCAATTGCTTTTTGTTCCTTTGCAATCATTTGCTCGTGTTTCTTTTCAATGTATCTTTCTTTTCTTTTTTCTTTTGATTCTTTCTTTTGTCGACGTGGTCTTTCGGTGTCACATTTCTCCTTGGATCTTCTTTGTGAAATTTTGGTAAAGTCCTCATCATCATCAGAACTACTTATTTCGGCCAATAGACCTTGTTTTCCAATAGCGCATTTACGTTGACGTCTTATTGGTTCGAAATTTGTAATTGATGCTTGTTGTAATTTTTTATTTCGCCGTTGCAATTGTTTCCGTTTTTTTGATTCTTGAACTTTCCGACTGAGAAATACGTGAAGGGGAAGATTTTCGGGTTCCTTCTGTGGTTTTTCATTTGTTGTGAGTTTTTCCGGTAGGACTGGTATATCATCGTCTTGAGTTTCGGGTTCATCGAGTGGACTGTGATTTTCTTTTGATTCTTTATTAAATTTATTATTCGAACTTTCGCTATCGGTTCTGTTTGCTTTTGTTCGTGATGCTTTGGCAAAAATTTTCATTTCCTTTGTAACACTTTCGAGATTATCATTTTTCTCGAGAAGATTCAGAGCCTCTTCGAGTGGAATCCATTCCTTTTTGGATTCATTCTTCGTTTCTATTATCAATTTATCGTCATCTTTCTCGTCATCATCATTATTATCATTATTATCATTATTATCATTATTATCATTATTATCATTATTATAGTTGTTATCATTGTTATAATTATTATCATCATTGTCATAATCATCATCGGAAACGTCCTCGGGATCTTTATTTTCCTCGCTGTCTTTCTTTAGATCGATAATCAATTCTGACTCTGATTCAGAATCGGTAGCGGAAATTGACGATTCTAAATTATTTATTACATTTTCGTTCCAATTGTAAGTTTCGTTATCAATATCTTGGAATGATTTTTCACTCTCTTTGATAATTTGGTCATTTAACTGATAAGTTTTTTCTTCTGGATTTGTTTCTAATTTGTCGTCTTTTTGAATCACTTGTTCGATATCATCATGAATTGATTCACTTTCTGATGATGTTGATAATTCGGCGAAGAGATTTTGCTTTCCTTTTGAGCAGGTGCGTTGACTTTTTGAAATACCAACTCCTACGTCTTCTGTTTTTGCCGCTGTTATAAATTCATCGGAACTATCATTCTCATACCAGGCGTTTCTTGATTTTCTTTTTGTATTTTTATTTTTCTTCTTTTGCTTCGAATGTTTATTTATTTGCTCCGTGAAACGTTTGGCGCCTTTCTTTCTTTCAACAAAATCATCCATTGGCCCAGTGATTAATTTATCTTCACTTTGGAATGCTTTTAAGGCGCCTTTTGTCTTTGGCGCAAATTTTTCATTGTTCTTGAATTTTTGATGATCAATTATTGATTCCAATCGTTTGTTGAAATTGTTGCCAGTGTTACCGTTTTCTAAACTATGCGATGATGACTTTGTAATCAAATCCTTGAAATTTGATTCAGATTTATTTCTATAAGAGAGAACGGAACTAAAACCAGATTCAATTTGGCTTTCTTCGTCGTCAAAATCATAAATATCTTTTGCTTTTGATGAATTTAAATCGTCTTTCTTCTCGAAAATGTCACGTCGTTTTTTCTTTTCCGCCAATCCATCGTATTGATCATTTCTAATTAAGGGAAATTCTTGTCGTTTTTTCGATTTTTTGGATTTTCTTCCCTTTTGTAGATTTGCTTTGGCAATAACGTCTGCCTTTGCTTTTTCAATTTGTTTCCTTTCGTAAAGTTCCTTCTTTCGTTCGAACAATTCCTTAATTGGATTTTTACTTTTCTTAATTGTTGACTCCTTGAAATTTGCTACATTCGCGGATGATTCTTTCTTTTCTGAAGGGAGTTTCATGGAATCCGTTGATGATGGAGCACGAGCACAAGCAAGTTCTGCCAAAACTGTCATAGGAGTCGATCCACTGAAAAGAAAATTATAAATTTTATTTTCGAAATGTTAGATAAAGAAACTTTGGGGGGAAAAATAAAAAATTATTGAAAAACTTACTTGTGGTCGTGTTTATCGTTATTGTGTAACAAATTGGATAGTGCTTTATCGAGAAGACCGCCATGAAGAGATTGGCTCTTGTTGAGACCACTGCTGTAAATTCCATTTGATGTATTTAAATTTGGCGAGTTAAATTGATTTTGCAATCGTCCGTGAATGTATTCATTTTCCTCACGATTGTCTCTCTCGATAAATTGATTTAATTGGTAATCTCCACTATTACTACTCTTTTGACCGAAAGCATTTGAGATAAGATTTTCACTTTCTCTCATGCGTTGCTGTATTTTATCCCGAAGTTTGTTGTTATGCTCAAAAGCAACGTCTAAACTATCCTCATAGCCAAGATTGTCAGGACGAGACGCATCCGGACTTGCCGATCTACTTGAACGTTCGCTTTGTTTATCGAGACCGCGATTATCCTTATCATTGTTGCCATACATTTCCTCACCCAACAACTGAAAAATTATAAATATTTATTAAAAATGGATTGAAATATATTATATATGCTAAAAATTACAAAATTAAAATTTTTGTTAATAATTTTTATTTTCAGAGGTAATTATTTTTTAATACCTGATTAACAGATTCGAGAAGACTGCCCAAACTGTTTTGACTTTCAGCATCTCTCCATCGATCTTTGGAAGGTCCGAAAAATTGTACAGGTAGTTCTTTGCGATAAATTTCAGAATGATCGAGTTTTATTTTCTTTGCGCCTCTTAATTCTTTTTCGGTTGTTGCTTTCAGTCTTGAGCAGCATTCGACAAATAGTTCTTCATCGAAATTCAAAACTTTACCTTGCCGGGATTTATTTTGTGTGATTGATGAGGATACATTGGCGGTTGCAGAGATAATTTCCTGTGGAACATCGAGGGCATTGTCTTCAATAGCATCAGTGGGTGCTATCGTTACAACTTCAGCTCGATTTTCGTGACTTGCGAGAGGAGAACGAATGACAATTTTCTCACCGGAAAATTCACTGGAACAACTTTTTCTTCGCAGTGGATTTATGTGTTCATTTTGGTAATTTTTAGGTTCGTCGTCAGTTGACTCGTTATCACTGTTGGTACTGCTTCCCAATGATGTATAGGAATTATTATAATCGAAAAATGGTGACATTCGCCTACGTAGGAGATCATCTTCTTCATCTTCTGAATTTTGTGTCAATTGAGAGACAGTTGAAGGACTCTTTGGACTTAATGGCATCGATGACATCGCTTGATCAATATTTTGATGAGTCGATGTTTCAGTAAGTTTACTCAATCGCGAATCAAAATCATCACTTTTTTTTGTGTCACAGTTGTCGAAATTTTCCTTCGAAATTTTATCATTTCCCTTCTTACATTTCTTGGATGATTCTTCTTTATAGTCGGAAGTTGATTCCGAATAGAAATTTATATTTAGGGAAGTATTTTTAATTTGATTCTTTGATTCAGTTTCTTTAATTTTTGATGTTCTTTGAGTATTGATGAGGAGATCGTCGTCAGGAATTAATGACTCGTCATCGAATGCCCTTGAAATTGATGAAATACGTTCTTCGGCTTTCTTTTTACTTTGTCTGCATCTTGAACTTGTTATTAATAATTCTGATCCTCCTAGAGAATTTTCAATTTTGCTTGTTTTAAATGAATTGTCGTCAATTTGTCGAGTTTGAGAAGAATTTCGTGAAGTGTTGAGTTTTTTATTAGCGTACGAGTCATCCTCATTTTGTGAATTGAATTCATTTTTTCTTTTTTGTGATGTTTTTCCATTAATATTTTTCGATGGACGATGTTTTGAATTTTTTTTGGAATCTTTCTTTTGTTTTGATGAATCCCTTCTAGATCTTGGTGAATCAATTTCCCTGGATTTATTTAATTCATTGTCAGAACTTTCGGACCTTGAATTCCAATCATCTAGGACTTCTCTAACTTTATCGACTTTTTCGCCAGCAAAAACTCTACCAAATACACTACGAACGATTTTATTTTTACTTTGCGATTCTAGAGCGTCTTCATTGTCACTAAATTCACTGTGATTCTGATTTGACTTTTTATTTTTAATTGTTCCTTTCTTTTGTTTTGATTTTGACTTTTGTATCTTTCCACTGATTTTTTCGAATTTAAGAAACGATTTCAATGTTTCTTTTTCAATGTGAGATTCTATGGTTTTATGAGAATTTATTTCTTCTTCTGTTTCAGATTCATTTTCCTCTTGAATTTCATTTTCTCCGGTTTCACTATCTTTAATTTTGCTTTCTTCAGTTTTATCGTTCTCGTTAAATTCGTTACAATCGGTGTTAACTTCAATTTGATCTGAAAGAAAGTCTTTCTGGATGACTTCCTTTAATATTTCGCTATTAAATACAGTTTGTTTAATTGATCCTTTCTTTTGTTTTGATTTTGACTTTTGTGTCTTTCCACTGACTTTTTCGAAATTAAAAATCGATTTTAATGTTTCTTTTTCAATGTTAGATTTTACGGTTTTATGAGGATTTATATCTTCTTCTGTTCTAGATTCATTTTCCTCTCGAATTACATTTTCTCCAGTTTCACTATCTTTAATTTTGCTTTCTTCAATTTCGGGTATAATTTCAATTTTATCGTTCTCGTTAAATTCGTGACACTCAGTGTTATCTTCAGTTTGATCTGAAAGAAAATCATTCTGGATGACTTTCTTTAATATGTCGCTATTAAATACAGTTTGTAAGTCAGGTTGAAGACTATTATTATCTATGCTCAATTCAGGATCGTCGAGTAATTTTTGAATGTCAACGGACATGTCTGTATTTAGCGAATTATCATCACTGTCAAATTCGGTATTTATCGAATTATTTGTATTGCAATTTATTTGATCATTTTGTACTTTTAATGTTTCGGTAATATTCAAGAAATTCAATTTTGAACTCTCCTCTTCATCGAATATTGATTTTGATTCTTCATTTCGAGTGTTTAATTGTAAATCAGAAGTACTTGTGTGTAAGGAATTTTGTATTTTTAAATCATCGCTTATTTTTTCCAAACAAGTGACATTTTCCTTTTGTGTTAGAGATTCTATGGAAAAATTGGTATTTTTATTTGTTTGATGATTGAAATTATCTTTCACTGATTTTTCTCTATCTTGGCTTCTCTTCGAATTTGATGAATCACGACTATTGGAAGTATTTTTTCTCGATTTCAAAGTTTCTCGTTTATTCGCTGAAATTTCAATTTCTAAAGCATCCTGATCGAAATCATAACTTTCATATTCTTTATAATTTTGTTTATTCTGATTTCTCCTTGGTCGGGAAATTTCTTCCTTCTTTTCTTGAATTTTGACGGATCTTAGCGAACCACGTTTTTGAGATGTTTTACCAGATGTTTCGCTTTCTAAATTATCCTCCTGGTGTTTTTGTTTTGAGTTAGTTGTACTCAAAAGGAAATTTTCAGTTTCGCTTTCTAATTTTTCGTCCAATTGGTTTGGAACTTTTGGTAAATCTTTTGAAACAGATGTTTCTGTTATTTGCGGTTGATTTGAATTTTCATTGATTGAATCTTTTTCCAGAGAACTTTGTGACTCGGCATTTACATCGGAAATTGGCTCTGGAGAATCAAGATCCAAATGTTCCTCGGCCAAATTTCGTTTCTTTTGTTTATTCTTCTCTTTTTTAGTCTTTTTATTAGCTACCTTTGTCTCATTGGATTCTGTTTTAGATGCCAAATTTTTAATCGGTGTGGAAGCTGCCTCTGGAAATACGGGACTAATATGATCGGTCAAAACATATTCATCGTGTGTCATATTCTCGGTAATTTTGCAAATCTCCTCATCGAGTAAATCGTCATCCATATTCTCCGTTTGTACTGGCAATGGTTTTTCAACGAATGGAATTATCATTGGAATTGGTAATTTCTCCCTGGGAACTGAATCATTTTCTTTGAAATGCTGATCGAGGAGTTGATTCAAAACGTCCAAATTGTCAGCAGGATTTTCATTTTGGATCGTATCTATTTTCTCCAGACTGTCTTGTGTTTTATCTTCAGTTAGAGATGCAATTTCTTTGTCTTGTTCCTTGTCTGATGTTGAATGTTGAATTTGGATGAGATGTGACTGGGAGAGATTGTGTTTCTTTAATGAACTTCGCCTAGTGAAACTTGTTGTACAAATGTCGCAGAAGAATTTTGCAGCTTCTTTTGTTAATTTCTTCTTTTTCTCGACAATCAAAATTTCACCGGTTTTTGTATGAACGACGGCGAAATTTCCAATGGGACGCTTTTTCGGTGTTTGAAAATCATCAGCAGCTTCTTTCGATTCTTGCGGATCAGTGGAAGCAGACTCGAGAGATGGTTCTTTGTTGATCGATAACTGTACTGACTCTTCTTGATAAATATTCTCTTCCGCTTCTGTTATTTTATCGTCTTCTTTCGACAAATCTAGAGAGTAAATTTGATCCACCATGGACGATGTTTTTTGACAAACTTCTTTTTCTAAAATCGAGGTAATACTGTCCAAAGTCGAAGAAATATCTTCCAGTTTGCTGTTAATTGTTTCCTTCTTATTTTCCTTTTGTTCTTTAGAATCGTCGTCATTGGAAAGTTGTTCTTGAAATAGAGACACACTGGTGGATTTCTTTTTTGGGGTTTTTTGTTTTCTGTCCGAAGATGCATTTCGTTTTTTGTCCGATGATTTAGATTCGTCTAAAATTTTCTTTGCTGTGACTGGGATTTCTTTTTCAATTTCGTCTCTAGAATCTGTTATTGAATTATCTTCTTTACAAACAGTCTCATCGTCTGGTAATTTAAGATGTTCTACAATTAGTGAAATACTCTTTTTAGCTTTTCTTCCAGGACGTTTTCTTTCTTGTTGTGAAGAATCAATTTCTGGAATATTCGACTGATTTACAGTTTCTAATTTTTCTTCGATCACGTTTTCTCGTTCTCTGTCGGGAATAATTTCGACACTTTTGCTCAGTTCTGGAAGATCAATGTCATCATCAGGAAGAGCAAGATGTTCTTCACAGAGAGAGGTGTATTTTTTGGATTTACGTCCAGGACGCCTTCTTTCCATGGATTCATCTTGTTGAGGAGTAATAACGATGGTATTTTCTGGTTTATTTTCTTCCTGTTCGGTCGATTCTTTATCACTGGGCAAAGCAAGGTGCTCATCATGTGACTCTTCATTGGAAAGTTGTTCTGTAAACAAAGACACACTGGTAGACTTCTTCTTTGGGGTTTTTTGTTTTCTGTCCGAAGATACATTTCGTTTTTTGTCTGATGATTTAGATTCGTCGAAAATTTCCTTTGTAACGGCTGGAATTTCTTTTTCAATTTCGTCTCTAGAATCGGTTATTAAATTATTTTCCTTACAAACAGTCTCATCGTCTGGCAATTTAAGATGTTCTACAATTAGTGAAATACTCTTTTTAGCTTTTCTTCCAGGACGTTTTCTT
>JUFY01022135.1:81055-92375 GCA_001855655.1 Leptopilina clavipes
GAGCGAGATGTTCTTCACAGAGAGAAGTGTATTTTTTGGATTTACGTCCAGGACGCCTTCTTTCCATGGATTCATCTTGTTGAAGAGTAATATCGATAGTACTTTCTGTTTTATTTTCTTCCTGTTCGGTTGATTCTTTATCACTGGGCAAAGAAAGGTGCTCATCAACTAATTTTTTAGATTTTCTTCCTGGCCTCTTTTTCTCTTTTTCCTCACTTTCAACAACATTAACAACGGAAATAATTTCTTTTGCTTCTAATACTTTGTCAATATCGGATGAAATCGAATTATTCATCTCAGAGTCTTTTTGTTCATTATTTATTTTCTTAGACTTTCTTCCTGGACGTTTTCTTTCCAAATTTTGCGCTTCATTTTGATTTGATAATTCCGCTTGATCTTGGTTTTCAAAAGGCGAATCGTCTGGAAGATCAAGATGTTCGTCAATTAGGGAAATATTCTTCTTCGCTTTTCTTCCGGGACGTTTTCTTTCCAATGGAGCATTACTTTCGGGAATTTTTACTTCAACTTTGTCTGTATTTATAGTTTCGAAATTTATCGAATTTGTTTCGTTTTCTATTTGCGGTGGTGTTACATCATCAGATAGATCGAGATGCTCATCAAGTAAGGAGATATTTTTCTTGGATATTTTTCTTTCTGTAGAAACAATGTCCTGGTTTTGATTAATTTCTGCGGTAATGTTGGAATCAATTTTGTTTTCATCCAGAGTTGGTGAATTATCGTTTGAAATTGGTGGATCGTCTTTAGTAATTATCGGGCTGGTAATTATTGAATCGTCCATTGGAATAAATTCATCTGCCTGGGAAATATTTTTAGCTGCTTTTCGTTTCGGTCGTTTCTTGTTAGAATTAATTTCCAAATTATCCGGTTGTTCATTTGTTTTTTCTAGGAATTCGGAAATTGAAAGAGATGAAGATGTATTGTCCAAGGAAACATCATCTGCTGGTATTTTTAATTTTGGTTTTCTTCCTGGTCGTTTCTTCTCTGGTGATTTTGTTAAAGAAGAGTCTTCTATTGTTGATGGTTCATCGAGCGGAGCAGAAAGATCATCCTCAGCCAAGGAAATATTCTTTTTTGATTTTCTCACCGGTCTTTTGTTTTCTAATTTATTATTTTCATCGACTGCAGATTCTTTTGTGATATTTAATTGCTCACTTGGATCTTTATCTATATTTTCAGTTTGGCGAAGCAGTAAATCATCCTCTGGTACAATTTTCTTCGGTTTTCTTCCAGGTCGTTTCTTTTCTGGCTGATTTTCGAAAGATACTTCCGAAATTGATGAGTTGAGTTCAATTTGCGGATCAACTGTCATTACTGAATCGTCTTTTGTCTCGAAATCAGATTTCACTTCTGGTTCGATCAATGGATCTTGATTAATTTTTGTTTGTTCAAGATTTGGAGTATCGGATATCGAAGTGTTTTTGAGCTTTCTTCCGGGTCTTTTCTTCTCCTCAGTTTTTGGTGATTCATTTTCTCCTGAGATTTCAATCTGCATTGGAACTTCAATATCCGATTGGAGAGAATTATCATCAAGTGGAACGATTTTTTTAGGCTTCCTACCAGGACGTTTTCTTTCTGGAACTTTAGGCGTTTCTATTTTCTCCAAAGATTTTTCGCTTGACTTCTCTTCAGTCACTTTTGCAGGCGTTTCTTTTTCATCATCCACTTCAGGTATTTTTTCTGATGGAATACTTTCGTTCAGGGGAGATATAATTTTTTTAGGTTTACGACCGGGTCGCTTTTTCTCCACTGAAGTGGTTGGAATAATTTCCAAAACAACAGTTTGATCCTCTGATATATTGGAATTTTCGACATTAGACGTTAAATTTTGATTTTTTGGTTTTCTTCCTGGTCGTTTCTTTTCTGTTGAGCTCACATCTTGTTTATCGAGAAATAATTCTTCTTTCAGTGTTTCATCTTCGTTTATTAGTGTTTCATCATCGGGAAGAAGAATATGTTCGTCGATTAAAGAAATATTTTGCTTTGCTTTTCTTCCCAATTTTTGACGTTTTCCAATATGTGTTTCTTCAGATAAATTTTCTTTCGAAGCAGACAGAGATGAATCTGTTGACATATCGTCTTCTGATTCTGAAGGTGTGTCAATTAATTGCTTACGTTTGGAATATTTTCTCCTTGTTGATTTGCTTGGAGATTCTTCAGAAATTGATTCACTGGTACTGGAATCTTCAGATAAGAAATCATCGGTATTCAAGAAGTTTTCACTGGCTAGAGATTTTCGTTTTGATGATCGTTTAAATGTATTTGGCACTTTAAACATTTCTGAATCAGTATCTTTGTCAATTTCTTTATCAGACTGTTTCTTTGAATTCTTGGATGCCTCAACACTTTCGGAATCATCACTTTCTTCGGAAAATTGATAGACTTTTGAATCGAGTTTCAAAATTGTTCCATTTTTGGAAAGTTTTTCCACTTCTTCTTCTTCTTCTTCTTCTTCTTCTTCTTCTGATGTTTCTTTTACATCTTCATCTTGCTTTTGTGATTTTCTTAATGATTTGCGAGTTTTCTGAATTTCTGGTTCGAGACTTTTGTTTATTTCGTCTTGATTTTCGAAATTTAGTTTTCGTTTCGATTTCTTTGGAGATTCTTTGTTCTGTTTGGAAATATCATTGATTGATTCGTTATCTTGATTTTCAGTTTGTTTATCAGATTCAGTTGTTTTCTCTGCAATAATTAACGGCTCATCGGGAATATCTTCAACAGGAACTTCGGATTTATGAACAAGGGACATGATGTCACCAAAACTAAGTTCTTTTTCAACTTGAATTTCTTCTGGTACTTGAGTTGCAATTTTTCGTTTATTCTTTTTCGGTGAATTAACTTCCAATGATCTCTTTTTTGATTTTCGGGGCGATGTTTGCTCCTCTTCATCCATTTTCACAGAATTTGAATTTTCATTTTGAGATTCACATTCCGTTTGTGGATCATTTGCTGAAGTTGATGGTTGCAAGTCTTGTTTCTTTTCCAGCGATGTGTTTTGTGCATTTTCAAGATCGGAATTTACATTTCCAAGTGATAAACCAGTATCACTTTCTAATGAAACATCTTTCTTTTTGGCAATTTTAGAAACAATTCTTTCCAAAAATGATCCTCCTTTGCCTTTTGTTTTTCGTCTGGAAAGATCGAGAATGATGTCAGTTGTTGGTGGATCTTTGATTGGTGTTTCATCAGATTTTTGATCATTTTCGTTTGTTTTCGAGTCAGATTCCTTTACTTCTGTGGATGATGCTGCATTATTTGTAATACTTGGTTCGACATTATTTGGAATACCTGATTCGATGGAGCTTTCCATTTCAGGTGGTTTTTCATTTGTGGGATTATTTTCATTTCGCGTTGAATCGTTACTTTGGAATGTGTCATTATTAACTTCAAGCGAAGTTTGCAATGTTAGGACAACACTTTCTTGCGCTTCGATTGGAATATTGACACCTTCTGTTAAAATTCCGATTACGTTGTTTAATGATCGTTTTGATGTTCTTTCTTTGCGGGAATTTCTCGTTTTCTTTTGACGCGTTACTTTTAATTTAGCAACATTCAATGATATTTCCAATGAATTTTCCTTTCCGCTGTCCATATTTGAATTACATGATTCTTGATGAATATGATCGAGACTAAAATTAATCAAGTCAGATGTTTCAGGAACTTTTGAAATTGAGTCAGATTCTTCAGTTACTATTTGATTTGTAATTTTCTTTATTACTTCGATTTCCTTCTCCTCAATGTCTTTATTTGTTTCACTTGTAAATTTCGACGTTTCTTCAGTTTCACTTTTTGGAATTTGAATTACTTCTGGTTTTGGAGTTTCTTCACTTGCGATTTCAACTTCTGGGGGGATTTCTTTATTATTCTTTTCCGCAGTTCTAGGTGATTTTCTCATGATTCTTTCTTTTTTGGCAACAATTTCCGGTGAGGGGACAATTTTCGATTTTTTATTGAAACCTTTCGATTTCAATTTCTTTGTTGAATTTTTTGTTAAATCCTCTTTTGAAGTGGATATTTTAGAAATTAGGGAAGTATCGGAAATTTTGTCATCCGTTTGTTTTGACTTTTTGCTTTCTGAATCAATTTCGGTACTTTTTGCCTGATTGGTAATATTTGTATCATCTTCTTCTTTATTTGCCTTTGCACTCGTACTACTATGTCGTCTTAAATTAATACTTATGTTTTTAGTTTCTGAAATTTTTGCTGGAAGACTCTTTCTTGGTCGCCCTCGGGATTCTTTCACAATATTTTCCGTTTGTTGGTTAATTTCTTCCTTTTTCTCACTTTCTTTCGTTTCATTCACTTTCTTTGCAATTTTATTCAGTCTTTTGCCTTTTCCCTCTTCCGATTTAGTTTTCACATCAGTAGAAAGAATTTTCTCCTTTGCTTCTGCATCGAATTTATTTGAATTTATTTCCTTTCTGTTTAGTGATGAATTTCTCGACGAAGTGCGTAAAACTTTTGATGATTCTTGATTGGAGTCTGTTTCCGTGTTGATTATTTTCTCGGTTGATAATCTTGAATTTCGCCTTGAAGTTTTCACTGCGTCTTTCATTAAATTCTGAGCGACTTTAAGCTTTGATCGAAGGAAACGACCCGGAGCGATGGTGGAAGATTGTAACTTTGGATTTGTTTTTGGAATCTTAACAGGACTTCGAGCAAATTTTCCATCGATTGTTCTTAGTTGAGCCCTTGCTTTTATCGATGCATTGAGAGATGCAACGGGATTTATTAATTTTTTTTTCTTGGCGGAACTTTCAGTTTCTGATTTTGTATTTTGAATTTTACCTTTGGTTGTTTCAGTATCGTTTTTATTTGTTTCGTCCTTAGAAGATCGTCTCGTGATCAAATTTTCCGTTTCGAGAATTTTTTCGGTTATATTTTTCGACTTGATGCCACGAGTTTTTGAACATTGGACACGACGGATTATCGCTTCTTTCGATTTAATGTTTCTCTTCTTGGCAATGACTTTGATATTTTTCGTTACTTTTGTCGAATTTTTGTTTGACTCGATCTTTGTTTTTGCATCGCCTTTATTCGTTTCCTCTGATTCGATGATATTCTTATTGCCTGTTTTCTCATCGGGTTTGTTTTCGTTAGTGAAATTATTCACGACCGTCTCAATTGCTGCGGAGATGTTGTCATTTCGACATCGCTTTCTCTGGAAGGATTTTGCGTTTTTCAATAATTTGTTGCGTAGCACTGCCTTGTTGCGTGAAAGACGATTTGAGGAGCTATCGACTAGGTTGGACCTCACTTTTGTTTGAACCTAAACAAATTTTTAATTTTGGTGAATAAATAATTCAGTAATAGGAAATCATCATTTTCCGTTAAGTAGGTAAACTATGGAGATGAAAATTTTAATGAAAACTATCAAAGGGATTTTAACTCATTTATAAATTATCTTTGAAATGGAGGGTGAATACACAAATGTGGATGAGAAGGTACATTGTGAATATGAAAGTTTTCAGTTTGTGTTGATCGAAGGAACACGCAAAAGTTTGTAATGTGTAGTAATCAATAGTTAAAATGTAATAGTGTATCTGTGTCATATTTCCTTATCGCTTAAGTTTCGAAACTTTATCATGTTTTTTCTTTCTTTGAAACACTTGGCGCTTATTTGAGAATCAATAAAAAATCTTTTCAATTTTTTGAATCTTGGGGAAAAATGAAAAAATCTTACTTTTCGCAGTCGGCCCTGTGAACGCGCAGCGCTTTCCTGTAGGACCTTGCGAGTTGCTCGTTTCGGTGGAAGATTGGCCAGCATCTTTTGAATACTCTCGTCTGAAAGTGAATCCAAATGAAATATTATCATACAGTTAATTAGTAATTACTTGATTTAATTCAAGATATTCAATTCTTACGATCGCTTGGTCGAACTCGAGGTCCAGATGGTTGTTTCTCCTTTGGTGCGTAGACTCTCGGTGTTTGTGAATTTTGAATATTTCGCTTCATACCACGATTTCTGCGTCTTCTGCTACGACTGCCAAATGGTCGCCATTTACATTTTTTCTTTCCGTTGCCAAAGAGTCCTAGAAGCCATGTTTGATCGCCACCGCATTCCAACATGTGTTTATGAAATTCAGCCAAAGTGCTGCAATTTTTCGAGCACTTTGTACAGGTTTTTTCAAGGGACACTGGATTAACTTTTGCGGTCGCTTGATTCTTTTCCGGTAGAATGAGATGCTTGTAAAGTTCAAGTTGATCACCAGCGAATTCATAGTGAGAACACCACACGTTCGGATGCGTCGCTATTTTGTGGTCTTCCATTTCCTTTAAAGTTTCCTAAACAGATTTATTAGCTTCATTAAAAAAAAAGAAAAATTCGTCTGGTAGAAATTTTTCAGTATTCGAAAATGAGTATAGTGGAATTAAAATTGATTGAAGAGAAAACTCACATATTTTGCCCCGCAGGCTCTGCATATGTAAATTCGTGGTCTGGACCATTCGCCAGTGAGTTCAGCGTAGTGAATATTATTGCCACTTGAATTATTTTCACCAGCCTCGTCCCATTTTCTTAGCCTGAGATAATGCGCAAATTCAATTGAGAAATCGTCTTCCTTTGATGTAGAGGAATTAATAGGTAATTCATTGTTCTTAATTTCACTGAATTGGAGATTTTTCTCGGATGAATTTTCAACTTTGGTATTATCGCCACTATTATCAACACGACTAGAACTTGATTTAATTGAATCTGTCTCTATAAGAAGATTTGTTTGTTGAACAATATCTGACTTTGAATTACATAGAATTGATATTTGATTCAGCCTATTTAAATTATCACGTTCTTTGATTAGCTGCTGCTTCTTTCTTAAAGACAATTGCGTTGAAATGTCAAATTTACTTAGATCTTTAATGGAATAACTCCATTGTTCTTTACCATCGTAATTACGTGGGAAATTGTACTTTTCAAAGGACACTCTTCTTGGATGGGATTTAAAGTTTTTTCTCGGCTTCTGTGCATATTCACTCGAATTTTCCAACTTCTCCTTAGAATATTCCTTATTGTAAACGGGAGTTATTGCCGTAAGGGAAATATCAATGGGGAATTGAACTTGATTATTGGAATTGGATTCATACAATCCCGGGGATTTTACATCAACAGTGATGGAAGAATTTAAAGAAGTGGAATTTATTTCAAGTTTTCCATCTAAATGATGTAGGAGATTTTCACGAATATTACAACTCACGCTACTGTAAAATGAACTGTCAAATTCGGAACTTGGGGGATTTGAATCCTTTACTGGAGTGTTGACTATCAGTGTTGCACAATTATCACGAGACGGGGATTCATCCTGAATTTTCTTTTCCTTTGGAGTCACTTCCACTTTCTCTCGAATTGATGACACCAATTCCTTGACAGGGGAAGTTTCTTTTGCGCTTTCCTGAAAGAATTTGCACAAAAAAATTGTTAACAAGAATATTTTTACGATTGGACAATTTAGAAATTGATCAACTCACCTGACAAACTCTGTTGTGGACCTCGTTGATGTGATTGGTGAGAGCCTCTTTTGACAGATATCTAGTGACACATTGAAGACAAGCGTGATATTTATCACCGTGTGTTCGAATCATGTGTTGAAAAAGATTGTCCAAATTGTCGACGAAATTTTTGTCAGAGCAGTATTGGCAGTTTTGAAATGGTTTCCTCGTGTTTCGTTCGGAACGTCTTCCACCTTTGAATTGATGAACTCTTTCGATGTGCCTTTGTCTTAGGGAAATCGAGGAGAATTTACGATCACAGTAAAGACAGAGATGACGAACAGTTGGTGAGGTGACTTTTGTGGGTGTTTTGACGTGAGTCGGTGGACTTTCAATTTCTTGTGTTTGACAAGTTTGAAGTACGGAGGCAACCTTCTCCAATGGTAAACTACAATGAAGACTGGTGGGTAAATTCTCTGGTGATTCAGATTTTTTCTCTTTATCACAACTGATTTCGTGATTTGTTGTTTGATGGACAATTTGAAAAACATCGTTCAAAAGATCATCTAAAAGTTCCTTACAGACAATATTTAAGGATTCTTCGGAACATTTTTTGATCGATTCTTCTTGAATTGAATCTTGATGTTCGGACAACCTTTCCATAATGATTGCACCAAGTGTTCGACGTCTTTTTTCCACTTCCTCTTCTTCTTTGTTATTGACGATTAATTTTCTCTCCTCTTCGATTATGATTTTCTCATCTTTCGATGAGAAATTACTGTGATTTTCATTGGTACCTTTGGTGAATACCTTTTCACTCACAGGTACAAAGGGTTCAAGTCTATTTTCACAGTCTTTGGAATTATCTCCTTTTTTGACAGAATCTTCTTCTTCTTCTTCTTCGTCTTCTTTTGATGAATCGGTGAATTCACGTTCTTTTTCCTCTTCATCTTTAATGACTTCGTTAAGGACAGTCATGACGTATTTTTCAAGTGTTTCCAAATTACGTTCAACAGTGTTTCGATCTTCCTCCTTTGTGCAGGATGATGACTCGCATTTAGTCTCAGGTACCTTTTTCCTGAGATTATTTATCACATTACTGAGTCTACTGCGTTTGTCCTGCGCTGTTGGTACTGTCCTACAGGCGTGACCTTGCTGCTGATGCTGTTGACGAATCTCGGTACTTGCACTCGCTGGATGACTGACACCAAGATCTTCCAAATTATTAGTTGACGCTACCATTTTGCAATTTGAAGATGAAAGTCCTAGAGTGTGATAGAAATCCACTGGACCTCTTGTTGCCCTGTTGCCTGCAACGTCTGCTTCTGAAAAATGATTTTTCTTTAGTAAATTTCTAATTTTCTTTTTTTAGTGCCAAAAAAAGGAAATTGTTTTACATAGCGAATAGTCACGCCTTAGGTTGGAATATTTTTTACCGAACCGTCAATAACTGTTATTTTCTTTTGCGCTCTTCACTGAGACTGCAAGAAACAAGGAAAATATTTTATATTCCCATGTATGAAAAATATATTTTTCAAGTCATTAAACCTGTGTTCTACTTTTTTTTTTTTTTTTTTTTTTTTTGAGAAAAAGTAGGTAACGGGTCTATAATTAAAATATTTTAGTTTATTTTCCAATAGAAGAGTAACAATTGTGATAAGTAGAGAAATTTGCATTTTCCAATTGAAACGTATTTATATTTTCAATTGAATACGCATTTAAATCAGTAGAATATTGAATCGTTCTCACAGTGCTTATTTTGCCGCAACGATTTTCAGCGCGCGCCCCACTTGCTTTTCAAATTGATCGTTAAAATGAAAATATAGTGTTATTTTAACCCCCTTCTGCGAGAGGGGTTAATTTACGTTAAACTCTCTACTTTTAAAGCTCATTTCGTTCCGCGTAGAAATTTCGCTAAATATTTTCTCTCACTCTCATCAGCCATGTTTTCGAAAACTGTTGCGCCCATTAAAAAGTAAACATTATATTATAGTGTCTTTATAAAGGAAGAAGGTTTTGGACTATATATTTTAAATTGCTCGCTAAATTTTTTATTTTTTTTTTTTTGAGAAAAGAAATAGAAAATTTAAAATAAATCAGAATGTAAAAATTAGAATTTTTTAAAAATTTTATTCAATTTTATGATTAATTTTTTTTTCCATGATTTATGAAATCAAAAATCCATAATTTGAAGACCTCCACGGAATAACGATATATGGCACATTTTAACATTAATGTAATTATAATGAAAATATGTGCATGTATTATTGAAAAATATGCCCAAACGAATAAAATAGTAAAATTGTATATATAGAGTATACAATTTATTGATTTTTTATTATATACTTTGCTGGAATAACTATCTATGGCAAATCAAAGTTGAAAATTGTAAGCATTTTTAATTGTGCCATAGATCGTTATTCCGTGGAGGTCTTCATTTATTGAATTTTTTAAATTTTAGAAATTTTACGATTTACGTTTACAAAGTTTGATCATCAGTTTATAGTTTTGCAATAAATTTTTTTTATTAAAATGAGAATATGTAAAAATCTTGTTCGAGACAAGTAAGTTAAAGTGGGAAAATTGATGATTTGTTTGAAACTATTGGACTGGGTTAAATATTTTTTTTTTGATACTTCTTATCTTTGAGAATAGATCAACATAAGATATAACATCGATTTTGACTTGTTGGTAATCAATGTCTATTTTATCTTTGTTGCTGCAGTCTAATGGCAATATGCCAGATGGATAACATTCAACATGGAATATTCAGATTACCAAGAATTCATGATGCAAAATAAAAAGAAATCCAGTAGTAATAAACGATTTCAACGGGTAGTGGATGCATTTCAGTTCAATTCTGAAATCAATCAATATATATACATACGTTTGTAAAATTGTCATGGAGATTATTTTTTTAAATTATATTTTCAGTGTTTTAAAGCATACACTGACAAAAAAAAATTTATTTGATTCAAATAACCGATTACTTGTCTATTATCAAATAAATATTTATTTCTATCAAATAAATTTTAAGTCGACTAAATTTGATTCAAATACAGAAATTATTGATTCAATTATTCAATTATATATTCAATTAAATTATTATATTTTAATAATAAAAATTATTTGGTAATATTTATTTGGTAAAAATATTTATTTGATAATAGACAAGTAATCAGTTATTTGAATCAAATACATTTTTTTTTCAGTGTAGAATTCTTGAAGAAAAAAAAGAAGAGAGAAAACAGATGAGTGGGCATTAGGACCCAGAAACTTTTCACTTTTTATTTCGCTTCTGGAAGACTTCAAGATTTTTATTATTGATATAATTAATTATTGGCTTTTCCGATTAGAAATTTTTTGTTCGTATAGAGAAATATTTATTTATATATTTGTAACAAATATAGTTAATAATATACAATCGGGCGTAAATAAATATTAAGCAATAATAGAGAAAGTGTGAAAATAAATTTGATTTTAAGAAAAAAATTTTTTGATTTTTGTAAAAATCAAAATTCTCTATGTGTTAGAATTTACAGGTCAGTGATCTTTCGCTACGGTTACGTCAATGAAATAGAAGCGTAATTCTTGAACTCAAAATGGAAGTTACGTTCGAATAAATCCGATGTTTCCACTACCTTTAAAAATCCGATTTTTTGCTACTGGAAAGTTTTTTTTTTTTTTATTTTTTCCACAAATTATGGAGAGGGAATTTTATGTGTTTAGATTTTTAGAAAATCATTAGACTTTAGTTTCACTTAGTTTTTAATTTTTTTATTCAGTTTGTTAAAATTAAACCTTTATTTTCATATTTTCTAATTTTATTTTATTATTTATTTTTTGCATAAATAAATAAATATACAAATGTTTAAATAAA
>JUFY01022137.1:0-12593 GCA_001855655.1 Leptopilina clavipes
GTGGAAGCTTCCCTTTAGATTCCTGTGGAAGTTTCCCTTTAGTTTCCTTTGGAAGCTTCCCTTTAGATTCCTGTGGAAGATTCCCTAGAGCTTCCAATGGAAGCTTCCTTAAGGCGGACATTTAAAGCTTCCTGGAATCTTCCAGGAAGTTTCCATCCTAGCCTCACCGATCTTCCGAGGAAGCTTCCTGGACGCTTCCAGGAAGATATCGTGCTGTGTGGGCTACAATATTGACGATTTTTACAGTTTAATAATTTTTTATGTTCTTGAAAGTGTAACTAAACGATTTTCAGGCTTCAGTTTATCGATTTTGATCTTTTCTGACTTTTTCCCAACTCTTAGTTTCTATAGAAATAAATATAATATAACATATAAATTTAATCAGAATTAATGTCAAAAAGAGGTCTCAGTTTTAAGGACAAGTTTGAAACATTGAATTCATTAAAAGTCACTCGAAAGTTTGCAAATTTTTCAGAAAGAACTTTATTAAGATAAGATAATTTTGAAACTTTGATTAAAAGTTGGTTAATATATAGACTAAACTTTACAAAATATTGTAACTTATATATTATTTGTTAATAAGTTATGTTCGAATTACTAAACTTGAAAGTCTTGATAAGTGGACTTTTTGTAATTGGAAATATTACATATTGCATATGTATTGAAATGTATTTTAAAACATTTAAATATTAGTAAAAAAAAACTAGAAAATTAGAAATAAAAGCCAAAAGAAAAGATTCAAAAAAGTGGAAAAGAGAATCAAAAAACTAGAATGATTTTCTTTTATGTCCACATTAGGATATAAAAAAGATGGTGATTTTTGAAAAAATTATTCCACTCTTAGTTTAGAATGTGTATTCATTCCCGTTATGTTTGGTTTATAAATGAGAATCGATGGAAACGTTGCCTCTACGAATGATTCATTGTAAGCATTGCACTGAATGCTATTTATCGTGATTCAGTTTTGGTTTGGTTGGAAGGTCAAATTTAGTTCAGTATTAAAGCAAGTTCATATATGGCATAAGGATTTATTACTCCAGGAAGAATTGAGAGCTAAGAGAGGAATGCATGAGTTTGAATGGAAAATGCTTTAACTTGGAGTACTCTTTGGCATTCTGTATCTTTTTCCAAATGTTTTCTTATGACTGGAAATTACATCCATAAATCTAATCAAAGATTATTTTTCAGTTTAATAAACTAACTTTTCCATGTGTTCTATTTACTTATCTTAATTCATACATATTTTTTAAATTTTGTTATTCTCCAAAGAAAATTGGTATCTTGGAAAAACCATTAAATCTGATCTTACCGAGTTTAAGAAGATCGCACGCTCGTCTTCTGTTAAGTACTAGCCCCAACGGAGGTTTTGCTTGCCTTCCCATCTCAATTCCTGTCCAATGTTTTTCATGTTCCCTTCGATACAATCTTTCAATAATCTTTCCCAGCGTCAACCAAACACTGCATTAGTGCTACCTCTGGTTCTGGGCTAATCATAACCGTCTCGGATCTTGTTTTTGCCAAGACGTCAGATCTTTCATTTCCTTTAATCCTGGAGTGACCCGGTACTTAGGTCAATGAAAGTCTATTTAATGAACCCAACTTATATAATACAGGGTGGCATTCCCAGATGAGCTTTGATTCTATTGTTGGATTATTCAGAGCATCGAGGGCTGCCTGATCCATAAAAATACTAATCCTTTTGCCCTTCGTTTCATTTGCAATGGATATTTAGGCGCAAGTCATAATTGCGCAGACTTCCGCCTGCGTGGCATATTGCCCCAAAGGTTGTGCCACTTTAATGCAGCTAAATCGCTGAAACGCAGACCAAGAATTCTCAAAAGGATTTGTTTGGCACAACAAAACAAATAAAAAGATTAGCTTCAATTAGCAAAACATTTAATGATAACGGCATATTTATCCGATAAGATAGAAACGATATGGATCGCTACAGATGTGCTGGAGAAACTTTGCAAGGAAGATAATTTAGATATTAAACTCCAACAAAAAATGGTCTTTTATGGAGACAGTGGTCATCAAACAGGTTGGAAGCATCAGTAAAGTGCAGTCGGTGGATCCAAAGGCAACACTTGAGGTTCACAACTTGGACTGTCCTACCCAGGAAGAGGAAATCCAGCAAATGCTGAACAATGTTCTTCAGAAACCAGGAAACAGAAAGATGATGAGTGGAGAGATGATATAGCAAAGGCTAAACAGTGTTCTTCAGAATCCAGGAAACAGAAAGGTGATAAGTAGAGGGATGAAAATCGCAATTTCAATTTTAGTCAGCGAGCTAGAAGAAGGGAATAAACTGGAGAAGTTTGGTCACAATCAGGAACAAACGTTCTCAATCAGAAACAGAGTGATAGTCATTAGGTATAATTGGTGCCTGTATTATGGTCACACAGAAAGAGTTTAAGTCTGCTATCAAATCGGCTGTGTGCTTTAAGGGCGGAGAATTCGATAACAAGGCTAAAAATAAAGAGGCCAGGAAGATCGACGAAGGAACATGTGTCCTAGGGACTTTTACTAAAAAATGTTTAGGAAAAGTCCAACGATAGTTCCATTGGATGAAGAATGGTTCAGTCGGGGATTGTAGTTTTAGTGGGTCGACCAGTACAGAAGGACAAAAGCGGTAAACTCCACATGACCCAGAAGTACGTACTCCAGTTATCTCTCTTGGAACTGGGCTTCCAAAGTTTAAGCAAATTTTCCCTTTTGTCTCGTAAAATACAGTGAAAAACTCATCTTCAAAAAAGTATCAAAACTTGATCGTTTGAAAATTCATTAAGGACTGCGGCAACATGTATGCTAGTCCTTGCAGTTAACCTTTTAATCGCAATTCGAGTTCAAGGAGTTAATGGCATTTTGGTCGCAGGTGTGCAGTGACAAGTCCTACCGTCGGGGATCATAAATCATCACCCTAAAATCTATAGAGTTGCATATAGTTTCTCAAACACCTGTGCGGTCCATTTCTGACCAGTGGAAGACAATATATCAAAATAAATCTTCAAGAAGGATTCTGTTGATAGAAGGAATTCTGTCTACAAGGAATTCAATTCAATTATTGGAAATAGAGGACACTAATTATGAGACCAAATCTCAAATTCCATTTTTCTTCTCTTACTCAACAAAGAATGACTCAGACAATTTGATTAGCAATTCGTCGAATGAAAACAATTATAATAAGTTACGGAATAAACGTATATTTTTGTTTTTTTTAAACTAATACCTAGAAAACTTTTTTTAAATATTCTATTAAAAATTTGCAAACCAACATTTTATTTTGCAGCATATACTGAAAGTTTGCGTGTGTGTTTGAATAATACCGTATATATTCCGGTTGTTATGACGCCATGTAAACACGAACATAAAGTTCCGATTCGCATTAGATCTAAAGAGAGAACGACTCGTACGAAAATTCTTTCTTGAAGAAAGTTATCAAGTAAATTTTCGTCCAACGTGCTTCATCGTTTCGTGAGTTCGCATTCCTCTCTCCAAATAGTATAGACACCCGCCTTTCCTAGTCTCATCGAAATTGAGCCTGGTTCGATGCCGAAGTTCGTGGAAAAGTGTACAATTTGCAGAAATGCGGGGCACACACTCGAAGAGATTACCGTGTGGAGTGGAATGAGAGTCAAACCAAGAAAATCAATATCACTGAGGAAATAGGGTCTCCCAGGTATATATACAGAGGAGGGAAAAACGAAGAGACATCTTAAAAATATTGATACTTTAACTAAGCAGAAAAGTTCAGTCTTTCTTCCTCTCTCTCTCTCCTCTTTCTCCATACACTACTTGTCATATTACCCCGGCTGGTATTGACGGTTTTTCAATTCTATCAAAATCTCAAAAAAAATATGCATGTACATTTACATATCTGGGCAGTTCTTATTCATATTTTATCAGAAAAACCAAAATCTATCGCATTCTCCATGTTACCTTCTGTTAGATATAAATTTGCCTGCATTAAAGAAACATCAGAGGATTCAAGAAAAACATTTCATTTAGGTATATCTAAATCAATACCGTTTTTTGAAAATTTTTTACTAATTGAATAAACTGATTACAATAGACGAATATTGATGAAAATTCTAAGACCAAAATTATATGAATTAAAAAATTCCAATAAAAAATCGTAATATTCAATAAAAGCATCTTATATTTCGATTGTCGATAGTTTATCAAACATTATTTGTTTGAAATGAGAGAGTAAATCGAGATTCGCGTCAGGTTCCTATAGAAAGATTATCGGATATTGAACTAGAGCTTAATGTTACATCCGACATTAATATAATCACATTTCTTTGATTCCTTTGAAATCCTTTATACAAGAGAGAGAGAGAGAGAGAGAGAGAGAGAGAGAGAGAGAAAATTATTTCTCAACCGGTAATCTTATAATCTTCTTTGATTGTGCCCTAATTCAATATTGTGAGAGCCATTTCGTAAAAATCCTTTTGAAACTGTCCTTTCCTAACGAATTAAAAAGAGTTTAATCATCACTGTAAAATACTAAAATTTCATCAAATATAGATCTTTTTTTTTTTATTTCTTTTGTACCTAATTCGAGAAAGTATATTGCCAAATGGAAAAGTTTCATCAAGAAAAAAAAGGAAAAAGAATCTAGAGATCATTCTTGTTTTTCAGAAATATTTAATCGTTGAACCAGTGCAAAGTTGAAGTCTTCCAAACAATTTTCACCCACCCGACAAAATACCCTATCTCTCTAGAGGAAAGTTCTTGGCTCGCGATACGCGTCCGAAGTAAACCAATTAACAGTTCCAAGTTTAGGGGGAGGGGTGAAATCTAGAACTTAGCTAGCTATTCTCACAGCTTCTTCTGCCAAAATTTGTAAGCCTGTGAGGAAACAAAAATACGTAGCGCGCTTGGGAGAGGGTTGAACTGTGCGCGACTTCCGGGCGGCTGCAACAATACGCCGGGTAATAATTTGAAAGCTCCTCACAGACAAACATTCACTCGCAAAAACAACTAATTTGGAAAATGCTCCAGTGTCGACTAATAAGGATTTGATGAAAAGGGGATAATCTTCAAATTGTAATTATCTCTTTTTCTCCTAATAAAAAAGAGATTTAATCATTCCTTATTAATTTCTGATGATCATTTTTGCATTCTTACGATCGAGATACTAAAATAGCATGTAATCTTTTGCAATGTTGCACCGTAACATTACTGGAATGTTGAAATGTTCTCACTGTAAATTTAAAAGTATCAAATTAATACCAAAAGTATCAAATTGATCCAAATTTTTGGATCAATTTGATACTTTTGGTAATACTTTTGGTATTAATTTGATACTTTTAAGTTTACAGTGCTTTTAATATTATCGAGCAACATTCTAGTAAGCTTACCGTGTAATATTACAGCAAAATTACTGTGAAATTTTGTGGCAAGCTTCCGGCAACTTTACAATTCAAAATTGCAAAGTAGGAAATTTTAATCTTAAAGCAACCTTGCTGTAACGTTATGGTGCAATTTACACATATTTTAGTATACTTTCTGCTTATTTCCCAATTTTTTTAAATCGCAAAAAATTAGTAATTATTTTCTATCATCAAAGTAATAATGAACTAATTAACTTGTATTAATTATATTATATAGTAGCTTCAGGGCAATCCAACAAATGCACAAGTATATTTAGACGGCATGGCAATGGAATTTTTGCCGGGGTCATACATGGAGTCAATTATGTAATTTGATTTCACTTTGATATTTGATTTCGAATTCGAATTTACTTTGACGTCAAAATCAAAATGAAATACATTTATATCAATATTATAGTCAATTCGAATTCAAAATCAAAATTAATTTATCACCAAATTCGATTCGAATTTCAAATCAAAATGAATTTGACGTTAAAGTTAATTACAATTGTAAATCAAATTACATAATTGCCCCCCAATTACTACTGAATTAATTTTTTTTTTAAATACCTTTCTTCAATTTGATTATCCACTCAAGAATGAATTTTCAATCTAAAATATTTTATTTTGTTATTATTTTTTTAACGATTGGTTAAGCTTCCGTTGCCAAACTTATTTTTTGTCACGTTATTGACACACTGCGTCAATTTGACCTAAAATTTATCATCACGCCATTTCATAACACTTCAGTGAATTTTTTAAAATAAAATTGAAAATTATACTTTAAACTATCCATAGTGAGATTTTTTTATATCAAATTCAAAAATATTTCATTAAATTGTTTTGAAAATTAGTTTATAAATTTCTGATGTAGAGAAATTTATAGAATAAGCTAAATTAAATTAAATTTTAAATAAAATGAAAGAAAAGATTCCTTTTAGTTGAAAAATACTTTTTTAATGACTAATAAAAATTTAATTAAAAAATTTTTTATTCATTAAATTTGAATTAATTGAATTATTTCTTAATCCAGGTCGAAATGACCAAGTGTCTCAATGGAAGCTTAAACAAGCGTAAAAGGTACAAAATCTAAAATTTGTTATTTAATTCAATTCTTAATAATTTTACTGAACATTTTTTCTCCCCTACGATAATTTTATGGAAAGTTTATTCCCTTGTGAATGATGTATTATATATAAAAAATTGTTCTCTATTTTTTAAAATCAAATAATATTTAGAAACCATTTATAAAAAAAAGTGGGAAAAAAATTTTTATGGAAAAAATTTAAATAAAGTTTGCAATTTTCAAAATAGACGAAACTTGATATTGAAATAGTTTGA
The DNA here is from genome assembly GCA_001855655.1 of Leptopilina clavipes. Classification (NCBI taxonomy): domain Eukaryota; kingdom Metazoa; phylum Arthropoda; class Insecta; order Hymenoptera; family Figitidae; genus Leptopilina; species Leptopilina clavipes. The sequence goes on from JUFY01022137.1 coordinate 6,720, forward strand.
ATAAAAGTGTTTATATATGGGATACTGATAAACCTGACCACCTAGATTGTGATGTATTTTATTACCCTCACATATTTTCCATGTAAAGTCTTTTTTTTCCGAGAGAAAATATGCACTCGTAACAAAATGGTTAACACAATATGAAATAGAGATTCACCGATGCTGTTTTGTTTTATTGAAATCTCCTACACATTTAGCTTCTCACTTTTTATTTAGTAGGTATAAAATCCATCAATCAACCTCAAAAAAACCTTTCACGTGTGACGCGCGTTCATTAAAATATTTTTAAATTGATTTTATTTTTCTCCATCAGAAAATGTATTTTCTGCATGTATTTACAATACAATATATATAGTTTTCAACGAGAAGATGATATATTTACCAAATTGAGACACAAGAACCGGAAACTCTTTCCTATTGAAGAATGATCTGTTTTAAACTTTTTCCAGAAGGTGAAAATTTCCTGAGTGGAAACTTTCAACGATGACGAACGTTCAGAAATATCGAATAAATTTTTTAGCTGTCCTGACCCTCGAAACTTTATGAATAATTCAATATTACTAGTGTTAAAAAAAAATTTGCATCGTTTGCAGTTTGAAGAAATTGTATTTATCAGTGTCAAACAATTTTTACTGATTTCAAACTTTTCATTAGATGTATTAAAATTGTAGAATTTTTACGATACCTATTTTTTATATTTTTTTATAATTATTAAAAAAAATGCAATGTTTATTAAAATCTTTTTCAATTTCATCTTTCTTTCTTCAGCATAAAATTGTCATTGTTACATCATTTTTCAATGTAATTAATAGTGGTCGAGATTTTTCAATTTCTCCTTTTTTCTATTGACCTATCGATTACCTTTCATTGGCTCCTGGTTGGTTCATGTCGAAGTACAAACGAAGCAAGAGGATTGGATAATACGATCGATAAGTAAATTTCCAAAGAAATTATTTAATGTTTTCTTCCTCTGATGGAAGAAATAACAGAAAGTTATTTATTTTTTGCAAAGAAAAATCGAAATCAATTTTAATCTACTTGTTGTATAAACGTGGATTTCAATTCAAATTCACTAGACGGTAGAACGTCATGTTATATTTTTTGGAAAAAATAACAAAAATCGAAATTTGCAATATTCAGGCAAGGTTCGAGCAAGATTGAGAAGTTGGAAATTTCTGCATCAGAGCAATCTTGCATGGCAAGTTTGAGGCAATATTGAGGCAATATTTCATTGAAATGTTCTTGTGAGACGGAAATTTTTTATCTTGCTTGAAGCTTGCCTGAATATTGCAACGTAATATTACCAAGCTCACCATGCAATATCGTAAGATTTACGTACAAAAAGTTTGTCCATCTGGGAATTATGGTTTGATTTTCAATTTTAATACCTTAAAAATAGTTTAACAGAAAAAGCATTTCAAAATTTATATAAAGATTTACGCTGATGACAGGAGAAAAATAACAAATTTTCCATGAAAACTTAATCATGAATATTAATCTGATCGTCTCAATCTAAAGACGACCCATTAAAAACTCTTAGGTCGAGCGAACAAGAAGCGGGTGAACGAGAAGCGCGAAGAAACTTTAGACCTCGCAAATATTGGCGAACAGGAAGCAGGTAGGTATTATGTCGCAGATAATCGTAGCGTTTGTCGGAACTACGGAAGGAAGTACTAGAAAGAGAGAAAGGGAGTGAGAGCGAACGAGAGAGAGAGAGAGAATTTCCGGGTTTTCTCGCACCGGTTCATCATGATTTCTTTAACGGTTGTAAAACTGTCGTGCCAGCCAGTTGAGCGCCTCTTTAAGCAACATCCTAACGAAGGAGATAACTAAGTTCTCCTTAACGAAGGTAGCAGAATAAATTTTTTATCTCTCATTCTCATTCTACAATTTTCAAACATTTATGTATATTAAATCTTTATACATTTCAATTAATTCCCAAGAGACCAAAGAAAGATCCACAAATTTTTTATTATATTTCCCTATACAATTATTCGTAATTACGATGTTAATCTTTTGGAATGTCCACTTTTTTTTCATCTGACTAAAATTTGAATTATTTTTCGTTCTAAATTGTGAAATATAAGTTGAGTACAAATTGTGAAATTCTATAGTCAAAATTTTTAAATTTCTTACACTTGTAAAATATATTTTCGCAAATTGCAACATTATTTGTAAAGAAAAGCATGGGCACAAATTGAAAATGGAGGAATATGATCGGCTCGTGCAGACTCGTGAGTCGTCGCGACACGAAGAACCTGCGCGAGGAGACACGAACTCGTGGTTCGGGTCTGCTCGTGCAGGTTCGTTTCGCGACGGAAGTCACGATCCGACCCGAAAATACACGAACCGATGATAGTCCAGTTATAATACAATATTGTAAAAAATTATTATGGAAACATTTTTTATATTATTGTAGAAATTAACCATTTGTGGATTTACGTACGTTTCGAAATGTTTTGCGTTTCATATAAACAAACAAATGGTTGATCTCTTTAATCACAGGGCCATAACGAGTTTAATTGAAATTCATATTGTAAACTCATCAATTGTAATTACTGATTTGACCCGTTCACACGTATGTTGTTTATTTATATCGTCCTGTATTTTGAATAATTGATTTCAGAATTTTGTGCGTTTTTACAAGTTGAATTGAAATCGGACTTTATTTTTTATATACTAGCTAAACATAGAAATTTTTAGAGACTAAACAATCGATTTGTACTTTGAGACTTTTATTAATAGTTTTCTTTTTTTTACACAATTTCATCTAAACTTTAGTATATCGTGACATAATGAATTACGAAACAAATCATTTCTCACTGTTTCAAAATCTATCATACCTCACGCTACAAAAGTAACACTTTCATCAACTTGAGACGAGTAGATTAATGATCAAATTGCAAATATCATTTACAATTTTTTTTTATATCTTTGAAACCAGTTTTCAATTTTTAATAATTACAATTGACTAACTTTTGTTTTATTTTCCATGTAAAAAAGAAAACAATTTTTTATATTAAAATGCTATTTACGGAAATTCAACTGTTATATTGACAAGTTTAGCTTCTATGATGTACGAATATTGAAAGGTACTTAAAACTTGTAAGTGAATTTCCCCTAACTTTATGTCAATTGAATCGAGATGGACGAAAATGAAGTTTTAAGTTGGATGGTTTTAGTGGCTGATCGTATAGTCGCAGGAGATTGGCCATCAAATGTCGGAAATATTAGGTGTGAACAAAGGACGAAATGGTTTGCAAGAAGGGAAATCAATTCTATAAGTTATTTTCCTCTTATACACCTTATATAGCAAGGACCTGGAGAAATGCCACCTCCGACATCGTATATTTCAGCACGTCAAAACCAGCCTGGCACATTTATCCGCGGGCAGTGTTTGAAAAATTACAGTTACTGGAAAAATAAATAACCGGCCACCGTTACCGCACCGCCTACAAAAGTATATTTTATAGAAGGCCGCGATAGGTTGAGTGCGAGAGAGACGAGAAGATGGAGTAACCGGGGGGGAAAATCCGCGAAATAATTGCAAGATGATAAAGTATGACCGGCACGAACGTGGCTGACGTAGAAAATAGGAAGACTAAGAAAAAGAAACGAGAATAGAAACCAAGACGAGAGAGTCAAATGACCACGGAAATCGCATTCAAAACCAGACACTGCATCGTTTCATCCTCTTTTTTCAGAACAAAAACTCATTTGCCCGGGGAGAAACTCGACACCATTTTTCTATTTTCATTTATTGGTTTAGTTAAAAGTCTGACGTTTCATGTGAAAGCAAAGCGCAAAGACTCAAATCTTCACATGCAAATGAATTTTTCTCTTTGAAATCAATCAGCGAGAACTCTCGCGCTTTTTGTTCAAATAGTCTAGCTTTATAAATGAGATCCAGAATCGGATTATTAAATTTTTATTTTCCTTTTCACTTTTCAGAACTGTTTTTTATTTACATTCTTTCTGATAATAAAAAATCCATTCTTGGTTCCTTTAGACAATTTTTTTTGCATTTTGTTTCTCTTGATTTCGATAAGTGTGTTGGAAATCATTATTTCCAGTTTGTAAAAAAAGTATTAGTTTAAATTGCAAATGGCCGACTAAAATAGGTTCGGGTCGGCTCGTGACTTCCGTCGCGAAACGAACCTGTACGAGCAGACACGAATCACGGGTTCGGGTCTGATCGTACAGGTTCGTACAGGCTCGTGACTTCCGTCGCGAAACGAACCTGTACGATCAGACCCGAACCCGTGATTCGTTTTTGCTCGTAGAGGTTCGTTTCGCGACGGAAGTCACGAGCCGACCCGAAAATACACGAACCGTTCATATTCCTCCATTTGTAATTTATGCCACTGCTTTCGTTAATGAAACAATGAGGAGAAAGTAATTCCGTTGAGAAATTACACGTTTGTGCTTTATTTCTAATTAAATAAAGAATGAAATGTGTAACGACGTCGTTAGACATGGCTCACAATGATCAATAATAGTCTCGCAGAAGGTCGATAAACAAGTCTCTTGTTATCGTCATAAAACTTCGTAAATTGCATTCCTCGTTAAATATACCTCTTAATTTGCACGATATACGAACAATATCATAAACTCGTCTTTATCTCTTCATCCGTTTGATAATAATCGGCCCCAATTTTCACAACTGTTAAACTCGTGAATGAACTGTTGAATAGTAAATTTAGTTTATACATACGTTTATTTTTACCTTATCCGTTTCTGAATAAATCAAAAATCCTTTTTTAATTTAACATTATCATTCTCTTAATATTAAACGCTCAGGATTATAAGCATCAGGTAAAAATAATGATTTGTAGAGTAAGCAAAAATTTTATCACCAGTGTGAGAAAAATGGTTTTTATGAGCCGTTTTTTTTCGCACACATGGTTATTTTACACACCTTTTGCGACAAGAGTGCTTGAATGTTGTTTAGCGATCTTGGTGCATTGATCGATGATCATCGAAGGCTTCGAGGTCAGTTTCGAGTCTGAGGTGCTTAAGAAGAGCTCCCTTCAGTTGGCGTCGATACTGATAAGGCACGTAAGCTTCACGAAAGGAAGTAAGGCTGGACTTAAGGAGCAAAACGTGTGCTTAGCCCCTGAAATACTTGTTGATAAACGTTTCACTATTATGCCTTCAGAGAACAAGTATTTTATCGATCAATCCCCACAAACTCTCACCTATAAAATCTCTTATTTTAGTCCGAGCTTATTCTAGTTTATGGCATTAATGACTCTCCCGTGATTTATTAATTAATCCCGTAAAAATCTCTCTAATCCGGGTGGATATTATTCGATTTATTATGTAAATTACAAAACAATATTTCATAACCAACCAAGTAGTACATTATTCCCGATTTTCTCATTATTTCCAGTCTTTAAAAATTTTGCGAACAAATTTTTTTTCTATTCCCTATTAGTAATAAAATTTTGTTTAATTAAAAAAAAAACGGAGAACATTTTTGAAGATCAAACATTTTGTTATGTACATAATGTATAAAGTTTCTTAATAAAAGAAGATAACTTATGATGCTCTTAAGGAAATTTAGTACCATAAACATTTTACTGCTAACAACGTCCATTTGACTTTAAGAGCCACTTCACAGAAGAGTTCACAATTTTTGAGAAAAGAATTTGACATATATTTCAATTAGTATTTTTTCTATTAATTTAAATAATATATATACGTAAATATTAATTTACTTTTAATAAATATGAAATAATCTACAAATTATTTCGAAAATAGTCACGACAAAAGTAGACTTTCATAAATAATTTTAAATTGTCTGTACTTGTGAGTAATTGCACTTGTAACCAGGGCAGCAATCCTTCTTTCTTTCCTTTTTTTTTTTTTTTT
>JUFY01022137.1:12613-28536 GCA_001855655.1 Leptopilina clavipes
TTTTTTTTGCTAACGAATACTGTGCGCGAAAAGAAATTAGTTTCTAAGGTGCAGAGGTTGAGTCGAGTTCTCAGAACTCTTAATGAATGTTTACTTCCTCCAGAAAAAGAATGAATCTCCGAATCCTTTCAAATCAAATGGTCCTGCTTTTATCTTATGAAACGTAGGTAACTAAAAGTGCCTTAGCTAAAAAATTTATTTTAATTGAAGTTTACGACTTTTTATAGGCTTCTCACTTCGAAAATCGTGCATAATTTTTTTGGCACTAGAAAAGACACTAAAATAAAAGTAAGAAATGTAAAAGCATTGAAAACAAAGGAGGTAGTATTACAAATTAAAAATAATTTTTTCGGACTAAATTAAGCTTCATTGTTAAGTTTATTGTACCATATATTAACAATTGAATTTAAAGAAAAATTAACTGATTTGAGTAAAATTTATATCAATGGGCAACAAACTGGAAATGAACATTTTCATTTAACAGGGCAAAGAGAAAAACAATAAATCCCATTAACTAGTGGAATGAATCTATAATACGGAATGTAGCATATCTGCTTTTTGTTTCGTTAAAACATTATTGTTTATACTTATTTTGCGTTATTATTCAATAATAATTATTCTACTTTGATATACATTTTCAGTTTTTGCAAAATTTTCTTTATCTCTTTTGCGTTTACTGCTCGATAGCAGTAATTTTGTGAAATCAAATACGCTGCAAAGTTAAAGTAGAAATTTTCGTGTTCATTTCATTTTGATTCTTCATTTTTTTTCTTTCTTTACGAATATATTATTTATTACAATTCATTATTTATGTAATCTTTTTACTAGATTTTATTTTTATGTAATGCATTAGTTTTTTATTAAAATTACATTAATTTAAAAAATATTGTCAAAAAACGACCACACTTTCTTTTCTTGAAAGATTCTGAATTATTTAAATATCAATAACTTCTTAATTTTAAGTCGTATAAGGTTCAAAAATAGATCATTCGATACGTCTTTAAAGCGGCTATAAAATTAATACAAATTTTTAAAACTTAGATTACAATTTAATACCAAAAAACAACAAAAAGTCACATTTATCAAAATTTGGATTTTTTTAAATGTCAATAACTTTCGCTAACATGTTAGTAGAATGTTCAATAATAGGTCAAAAGATGCGTCTCAAAAAGATGTACGAAAGGAAAGAAAAATTTTTCTAAGTACCTAAATATTTTTAAATGTTATGGTCAAAAAACTTATTTTTCGAATATTTAAAATGTCAATAACTTTGTATAGAATTACAGTGATATGTTCAATAATAGCTCAAAAGATGCGTCTTGAAAAACTCTACAAAATTAAAGAAAAATATCTATTAGTGTCAATATATTTTTTTTAATTTATGGGCAAAAAACGATTTTTAGAAAATTTTTAAATGTAAGAAAAAATAGTTAAATCTTAATTAATTTGGGTAAAAGTACTCTCATTATTTGTCCGCCAATGAGAAGTGTAATTTAAAAAAAAATTCATACCTTTAGCTTTTATAATATTCGAGATATTTATGAAAATGTAGTATATATAAACACACTTACGGATTCCTGAGGCTAGAAAACATAAAGATACATAAAAAATCGAACTTTGAAAGTAATAAAAAATAATTTTAAATATTATATGGAAAAAAATTGTGCAAAAATTAAGCAATTAGTAATTAGTAATAATTTAACAATTTTTTTATAATAAAATTTGTTGTTTATACATGTAGATTATGTCTGTTGAAAAGAAAATAATATTCCTTATAATGTTCAGTGGTGTATTTTGAATTTTGGTGATAAAAGTGGATCGTGAGGCAACAATGATAATAGATATTTAATTAACATTATGCTTCATTTAACCAGTAATGCGATTATGAACATGTTTGGGGTTTGCTTAGATTAGGGGATGAGTAAACAGGAGCAGATAATTGTGAGCTAAGTTGGTATTGTTTGGTATCAAATGTGCTTATTTTATATTCATACAGACCACACAGCACCCAGAATTGCAGAAATATTGTCAATATTGCCTAAATATTTTAACTTAGCAGCAATATTGATTGGTAGAATACAAAATACAAAATCTCGATTATGAATGTTATTTTTCATCCATTTTTAAAACAATTTTTTCTGATATCGATTATCATGTGAATTTAATCAGAATTATTTAAACGTTTCTTTGGCGTTGATGATTCTTTAGATGAGAATTTGATAAGTAAAAGATATGAAGGTGGATGAATTTTTTTTCCTTATGAAAAAATGAACATCTTGGAATTCAAGATGATTTTTAAATTTTGTATACGGATTGTTGTTGCAGTGGACGATAATCAAATAGCTTTGAATAAAATGATTTGTACTTTACTCAACACCGTGAATGTTGACATTACTTAAATGCCTCGACAAGATGAAATTAACCCACGTGCATTCTCTATCGAAAACGGATTTCGCCGTTGCTTATCCGGTTCCAGAATTGTGTGCACGTACTCCACCGCCTGTCGCAAGAGGCAATGTAATATCGAGCTCGCATTATCATTCGACACTTTAAGGTATTTTATTAATTAATAACGAGTAAATTAACAGCATATTATTCATAAGCTGCGAGTACTCAGGATATAATTTTAATTACATTCAATCAAATTGCAGCATGTTAGATAAACAAATCGAACAATGATTTATTCTTCAGAAGATGTACCTTTAAATAAAATTCTCTTCTACGTTCTTTTATTTATATTTTTATTCTTCAGGTAAATTTCAGTTTATTCCTGCTCAGGAATAATCGTTACAAATAAATATATCTAATACAAGCATTGGTAACTTAGTACACAATTATCTGCTCCTGTTTACTCATCCCTTAATAGAAGCAAACAACGGTATTGGAACGAACATGTTCAGAAGCGGATATAATCTTGCAGGAGGTTCCATGTACACTCGATCATCCATATGTTTCTCCTTCGCTTCAGTGATTATATTCAAGTACCAACAATAATATCGGAAATGTCACTTTTGATCTATTACCACCACCACATTTATTTTTTAAATTTTATTCTCTACCTACTTAAGAAAAAAACACTGCATTTTTAAGATACATTTAGTAATAATTGATGTTTTGATTCATTAAAAACTAAGAATTAAAGGTAAAAATATGGATTCGATATTAAGTTTCTGAATACACTTAACAATAAAAATTTATCAATTTGTTAAAAATTACAAAAGGGAATAAAATTTCCATTCAATGGCGATTTCATTTATTGTTTATTGAAAGCTGACTTTTATGAGCCATTCATTCATTAATTTAAAGACCACAAAATCGAGGCAATTTAATATTATGTTCTAAGGTTTATCGAGTATTGGTGGGATAATATAGCAAATCGCGTTTCCTGACTCTAAACCCTTAAAGTTCATAGCCTATATAAAGTTTTCTCTCCACAATTCCAATACCGTAACTTTAATCTGTCGTGACCTAATATACGAAACATTTCGCTAATAAATCTTCTCATTGTAAATCGACTTCTCTGGATGTAAGTGAAATATTTTTTAAATTTCAAGTAAAAAAATTGCTTCTTGAAAGGAAGAAAAAAAAGAATCTTTTTTATTAACAAACAAAAAGAAAATAAAAAAGCGATGTCAATTGTGAGTCGTAAGAAAAGTGATTGTCACCTGTGCAAAGTTGCAGATTTCTGGCAGAAGAGAAATTTTTTCAGCATGTAAGAGTGAATAGTGCTTGCAATCTGTATGTATTTTGTTATCTGAGGTGCGATATTGTAATTTCACTTTGATTTTCGATTCGATATTGACTTTCACTTTGATTTTAATATTGACTTTTAACTTTAACGTTGACTTTGACTTTGACTTTGACTTTGACTTTGACTTTGACTTTGATTTTGGCTTTGACTTTGAGTTTGACTTTGACTTTCACTTTTACTTTGACTTTCACTTTCACTTTGAAATCAAATTCAATACGAAAATAAAAATAAAAATTTCACCCCTGGTCAATGAATTCGTTCATTATCATCATCATCAGGCTAAGTCTAATTTTTTTCCACTTGAAAATATGATTTTGTCATTTTTTCAACACGAATTCTAAAAATGTCTACACAAGGCAATTGTAATTTCCTGGCGGATGAAAAAAAACAATGGCAAAGAATGAAAATTGCTTTTCCGATATACTATAAAGACGAGGTTGAAAATTAGTTTGTCATAAGAATTGAAAGAAGGGAATTGACGAGGGAAGTAAACGATACAATCGCGTATTTTCAACGCGTAAAATGAGTTTGGCGTAGAAGCAATTAAATAGGACGTTGTTGGGTTCCTTGTCTATGTACATACCTACTTCTCATGACGTGGCCATTTTCCAAGCAACGAGCGTGGTAATAATTGTGCTCTGCCATAAACACGCAGTAAAATATCGTGCATCATGGCCAGAAACTTGGCAAGAGTGAAGAGAGAAAATACAGGGGGTAATGGGTCGAGTAATAAAATGCTGGGGGTGTAAGAAAGGACGTTAGTACTAGTGGGACACTGGGGAGTGACATTGTACTCATACTTGTCGAAGGGATGAAAGCAAAGGGACACTGTAACACAGAAACCAGCACAACAGGGCTATATAAAGTCAAACATAATATATATATATATACATATACGCAAGCTAACACAGCTTTCAACGTTACGTCTTATAAGCAAACCGATATACATGATACTCACGATTTTCCCGTAAAATATTATTCTGAAACGTGTTCCTCGGATATTCGTTGAAACACCTCACTACCACTCTTTATAGCTACGCAAGTGTTTTCACTCAAGAATTTGTCTGCAAAACAAAAACGACGACGACGACAACGTACTTGACAATTTTTGCCAGCAAAAATTATTTTTCCACTGCAAAAGTAAGCAAAATTCTTTTGATTCCATAAAAAAAGCAAAAGGAAGAAATTTTCTGCTTGCGTGTTGAAAAAAAAATAATGATAATGAATGAAAAAGAATGATGATTTTTGCCAATATTGTTTCGTTTAATTATTTGAAAGATATTTATTTTTTACCGCTGCTACTATTTGCGAGAGAGGATTTAAGAAAACTAATATTACCATTTTTCAAACATAAATATATCAGTTGAAAGAGAGAAAAAAAATACTTGCAAGTATCCGTCGAGTTTTGTCTGGCATCGGAACCCTGTAATCTGTCTTATAAAAGTAGAATCCGAGGGTGAAGTTTTCAATACATCTCGAATTGGATTGTGACTTAAAAAAAAGGACGAAAGGAGCGCGTAAATCGTTCCAAATGCCAACGAACTCATTTGCAAATTCCCACAGATCAGTATTTCTTTTTTCCCTTCAACTTTTTTTTCCACTCTTGTTTGGAAACTCTCATTTGCAAAGGAAGAAGGAGAAATAGAGGAAAAGAGAGAGAGAGATTTACTCAGAAACCAAGACCGAAAATATTAAGCACAGTTTATCGCGAGTCAGAATTCAATATTGTGCACTGGAAATTTATTTATATATTTATTTGTTTATACACCCGTCTTAAGCCTGGACTATCCTGTCAATTTTTGAATCATGGTATAATGATTCAATGAATAAATAAATTTTATTTATTATGATGACGAACCAAGTCATCGAAACATTGCAATTTTATTTTTCACAATGAATTTTAAAAAGTGACTTACATTATTTTTATGTTATTTATCACCTTCCAAGTAAGGAATTTAATATAAACCAATATTTTATTATTTGACAGATTGAGGTTATCAAACCTACTATTTAGATAGTAAAAGTATTTTTCAAATTTAAGTGGAGAAAAAAATGATAAATAAAAATTTGTTGGTGGTATCAAAACTCTTGATGAGGGAGGACATCAGACAAAGAGCTGGTAAATTTAAGTTGAGGAATATCGTCATTCATTTGGTATCAAAGTGATGGTCATTACACAGTTCTATGTATATGGGAAGTGAGGGTATTTACCTACGATGTGCAAACTTCGGGGGCTGAGTGATCAACCCCCCTTTCTGAAAGTCTAATAGGCAAGCGTTCACCATCAGAAGGTTGCCAATGGCAACGAGTTAGGAATGAACAGTGTGTTAGAGATACTTTACGGGTACGAATCCAGTTTGTATGAACGACTCTGTCGACACGGCGAGAAGGTTTTAGTAGGTAAGAGTAGTTGGTGAGAAGGTAAGAGTGTTGAGAATGGTTGACCCGGGTTTCCGTTCGCGACAGGGTTACGGGACCCTTCTATTCACGAGCCACTCGTAAACCTCAAATTTCTCTCTCGTAAAAGACCTCACCCGCCTGAAATATTCTTTGCCCTCGTAGTATTCAACCTACACGCTGAACAATAGAATCTTATATGACCATGTCAAGGAAAATAATCCCCCAAATACTAATCATTTCCATTAAAGTGAAAAAATATTTTTTGTGAAAAAACTTATTCATAATTAAAAAATAAAACGCCAAAGTAGATATTCTATATCAAAAATGTATTTGTAAGACAGATAAATGCAATTTACACAAGTTGTTTAAATCAAAAAACATTAATTATAACTTTGAAGTTCTATCTAAATTTTGAATGAAACAAAAATTCAAAAAGCAGAGGAATGGATGAAAAGTGAAAAAGAAAAACATATTAAAAGAATTTTTATCTGATGGTGAAAGAGCATTTTATTCAATGACGGATGATTTGATTCATTAAATTTCAAATAACATTTTTAAGTGCACTCACTGTATGTACAAGTATCGTGAAAAAAAATTCTTCAATAGTAAATACACTGTTTTAATTTTTTTTGACGAGGAAATTAGTTCACCACGGAATAAAATTGGACTTCTTTTAGAAATGTAAAAGCTGGAACTGAGATTAGCATGCAGTCACTTTTATGTAATAAGTACATCGAGTTTAAAATTCTCTCTGTACGGTTATATGTACCAAGGAATAAAATTTGTTTTCTTTCTAATATATAAGTAAATGTGCTTAAGGAAATTATGACAAGTGTACTTTTGAGTAATTGCTTTTGGTAATTGCTTTAAAAGAGTGGTTTAATGGGGCAGAAAATTAAATCTGGAAAATAAAAAGAAAAATTTCTCTCTGGATAATCGTATATGACCAATAAAGATTTCTAGAATAAAACAAAGGATTACGCTAACTTGATGCTAACTTCTACATGGAATTTAGAGATTTATTTGATTTCCGAAATAAAAGAATAATGGATAAAGCTTGATACAGAACAACATCGATAGATAGTTTAAAGATCTCTGGATTGATAGCGTCGTGCGCAATTTTTTTTAATGGGGTAAATTTTAGAAGGTAAATTTAGATGAAGGTAAATTTTTATTTCTTTGTCACGTCAATGATTGGCTATACAAGCAAATGATCCTCAAATTCGTTCACCGAATTGATCGTTGTATTTTATAATTATCCAGGCTTTTTTGTTTAATTAATTATTTCTTTTTCCCACAAGAAAATGCCACTAAGTCTCGTTCCAAAAATTAAAAATACGCTCGATTTAGCGTTGATTTAATATAAAGATAAACCAATATTTTATTATTTGACAGATTGAGGTTATGAAACCAACCATGTTGCAGACTCAGGTTACATTTTAGATTCAATAATAATTAAAATTTTACTCACCCCACGAATGGAAAACGTAGTTCGTCACTATGCGACTCTTGCGATTATGAGCGATTTAAAAAAATTTTCTGACCACACTCTACGATTATTCGTCACAATTCGTAAATTATTCCGGACATACCCGATTTTTCATCCACACTCGTACTTACATCTGACAAGCCTCTTATTATTATAAGTTCCTTTTCAAATACTTCCCTAGTATCAGTTTTTTAATTTAATAATTATAACAATTGAAAGAATAATTAATTAATAAATCAACGGCAAAGAATTTAAAATTTACTTGTTGAACTTGTCTGGAAAAAGACGAATATCGATTCATACGAAAGCTGTGAAAGGACATTGGGATTTTTCTAAAGTACTCGTCATTTTCAGGAGACCCTCCGATTTGAAACCGAATCTCACTTGATCCTACAAAAAAGACAAGCTTCTCATGGCGCAATGCTATAGAAGATGGATCGTTTCGTTTTACATGGAAGTGAAGAAGAATCACCTATATTCGAACCGTGCATGTTTCTGGTATTAGACGTATGAAACCACTTTCTTGCAAGATGAGCTCAAGTCTAGAGACAGACATGTAAAAGAATCTCACCGTAAAATAAATTTAGAAGTAGAATACATTTTCCAAAGAGAGAAAAAAGCAAGGAAGATATATTATTCAATACTAGGGAAGAAGATGGAAGGTTCAACAAATACTTTATATTTTTCTAAAATTTGACACTTGATCTTGAAAAGACATCATGATATCCTCGTTTTCCTTTCTGCCAATATAATTTTCCCTTTGAAAAAAATTTTATTTAATATAAAGTTTTATTTTTGGGTCAAAAAAATAAAAATTGTTGTAAAATGAATTTTCATTGACTTCTCTATTTTCAATAGTAATATAACCTTTCTTAACTGGTAGAATGAACTGTTTTATTGTGTACTATCTGAATGGTAGAGCTCCGTAAAATTGCTGTCAGAAAAGAGCAAGGTCGAGAAAGAAGTTAAAGTGTGTCGAAAGAGGAGCTACTGAAAATCCTGGAGTTTAACAGAGGCGCAAATGGAAGTCAGACTTTCTAGCTCTGTGAAAAGTAACGACACTACATAAAAGTGCGGTTTAGTATGAATTTACAGTACAATTGAATGTGTCGTATCTTCGATTTCAATAGTGAACTCGATCAGTTAAATTGAAACGATGTGACAAGTTCATTCGCGCTTGAAATTGTTTCTTTAAATACACGCTAAATTAAAGGATTTTTTAGACCTGTTGGAATAAAATAGGGAGAGATTTTTTGCTGAATGAAAAAGTCAACTAAATGAAAAAAAAATTTTCTGGAAAATGAAAAGTACTACAAGTAAAAATTTGTTTTAAATGGACATAGAAAATAGTAATCAAAACAATCATCACTGGAAGCTAAATAAATGTCAGACAGGACGTATCCAAACTTAACTGATTTATTTTTAGTCTATTAGAACTTTTTACTATATTTAACATTTCACCATTTGAGGCTAATACAAATTTTCTGATTTCAAGAAAGACTTGCAATGTTCGTTTTATCTTATTTAGAGGGTAAATGGGTCATTTCGAACGATTACGGATTAGAGGATGTGGGGACGACGTGTGAGACGTGAATCAGTCCTTAAGGGTCTCGACCCTGGAGGATTAAGCATCAGATAGATCGTTTGGTAAACTTTCAGAGTCGACCCGAGGTAGATTTTGTGGGTAAATCCTCTATACAACATGTGACCAACATTTGCATAATGTTTTTACATTCGCATCATACATATATATGAGAATGTATTATATTTTATTATAGATTACAATAGTTCGAAGCATGTTTATCCTTTAAGTTAATTTCTAAATTTATTTCGATAATAATAACAATCATTATTAGGTTAGTTAATCAACAATTTGGTTAAATTCATTAATAAATTAGTGAGTGAAAAATCTGCTACCCTATTAACTGGACTATTTCCTCAACTTACGAAATCAACCTTCGGCTTTAAAATTCATAAATAAGGGTTCCTCGCGACTCTTCCTTGTTGTTCTTGCTTTGATTTTAAATTCTCCGCGTTCTTGACAAAGTCTTCTTGGCTTCCTCTTAGGTACATTTGAAGACTTTGCAGCAACCTGAGTCTGCAACATGGTTGGTTTCATAACCTCAATCTGTCAAATAATAAAATATTGGTTTCCCTTGAGATTCCGGTGGAAGATTCCCTTGAGTTTCCAATGGAAGCTTCCTTAAGGCGGACATTTAAAGCTTCCTGGAATCTTCCAAGAAGATTTCATCAGAGCCTTACCAATCTCCTAAGGAAGCTTCCTAAAAGCTTCCAGAAAGACATCGTGTTGTGTGGGTTTGTAATAAATTCCCATGTGTTCATTAATTTCACAGCATTTTTAAAACATTTGTTTAATTAATTAACCAAGTTAAATAATTAAGAATACTTCTCTAAAAGAAATAACTTGTTTGTTGAGATATTATTATAGAAATAGAAAACGCATAAATTATTAATTTATATAATAAAATATGAAACAACAATAGCAATTATATTCATTTCGCGAGTATTCCAGGAAAGTTGTTTAAATGTTATTTCCATTGAAATTAATATTTCCAGAAAGATGATTCTCGTTGAATTTAATAAAAAATTCATCATTTAACTAAAGAATAACTGCTTTAATATGTGAAGTAACAATTATAGTTGTGAGCTCTAAGTGAATTTTGAAAGCAATATATTTTCAATCTCGAGTTGTATTTGACTGCAGAAAGTTAGAAACACTGAAATTCTGAATACGAAATTCATTTCATGAAAATATTGAATCGAAATCATTATGGGAATTATTATTATCATTATTATTAACAATATAATTATTTCCCCAACATCATATCTCTCTAATATTTCCCGAATTCTGCAGTTAAATATTGGGATATTTCAATGCAAAGTCCATGAAATGTTGATGCAATTAAGAAAATATCCGCTTATGAGGAAATATTGCAGTTTTGTTTGGATGAATATTACGCTGAAATTTTCTAGAAACACAAAAGATTAAAATATTACAGAAATATTAATTTTCAATAATTGTGAAATGAAAAAGAACAATATTTGAGAAATTTATTAAAAAAATATTTTTAAAATATGAATTTGCGAGATTGTAGAAATGTCGACAGGAAATATTCCACAAATTATTAAAAGTATAGAATATAGTTTTAAGGAAAAATTTGTTTTTACAATATTATCAAAAATATCCTAAAAAATAGTGATTTTAGACGTTTGGATGGTTAATATCATTTGCATTGTTGTGTGCTTGGGTATATGTGGAGGAAAAGAACTTCCGACGTTACCATGCAGTTCATGAAAGATGGATAACTGGACCATTGCTGTCGGATGGATTATTTATATCTGTCATTCAGGAAACGGTGGTAATATTCAGCTTAAAACTTGGACCATTCTCCTTATTCAATATTCATATCATTACTTTATTATTTATCGTACATAAAATTCTCCAATATTCACTATTTTATTATTTTATATGTGTAATTCTTATAACGTTACCTCATACTTTTTCTCCATAAGAATATTTCTTTTTCTTCTATTTTTTTCTCATTATTTGTTTTTAAGAATTGTTTCCTTCTCGTTTCGTAGTAAATTCAAGAATCCTTTACTTTGTCTATATTCTTTTTTAATAGAGATTTTATTCAGTGGTTTTTTTTTGTATTGTTATCATTTGGCAATAATGCAATGTTTTGATAAAATTATTCTGAATTGTTGGGGATAATTACTAAGAGATATTATTTTTTGAAATAATACGAGTTCAAAAGGAGATTAATTTTCAATTTCATTACATTACATAATTAAATTTTAAACATGTTTTTCATTTCATAAAATTAAATTTTACTATTTTGTATACAATTTTGTGTAAAATGCAGAAGGTGAAGGAAAGAAGACATCAAAATGCAAAATAGTTGAGTTTTAATGCGGGTAATTTCGCTTTTCTTTTTATTGAAATTGAACCTCTTAAAAAATACAGTTGAACGTTGAGAAGCATAAATTAAGCATTTTTCTCTTTCTCTCGGTATAGTCATTCTTGTTTGGAGGGTAAGGAAGAGAGTTTTTGAAGGACTTTGGTGTAAAAGGATAAAGGACAGTGTCAGGAGTTTAGCCCTTTATTGATTGAATGGCTCTTGGTTTTAAACTCAGAATAGAGAGCAGCACAAGGCTAATAAACTTCTTGTAAGACTTAAGCTTGGTCTTATTCCCGGCTCGAAGCTTGTGTGGTAGACGAGCCACCGTTCGGTGGTGGTCTGGTCCTGTTTAGAATTTAATGCGGTTGGTCTATGTTCAAGGAAGCTTTCGAAGTAGTTTGCGATATCGTAAATCACATCTCGTTGGAAAAGAGCGGAGAAAATATATATAAAACTCATTCACACCCAGTGGCTAACATATTATGATTTAGAAGTCAAAGTATATATATAAATTTCCCTCCGAATTGTTATTGGTTTAAATTAAATTCAGTTTCAGTGGTGGTAAACATGTCTGTATTTAAAAATTAATAACTCTTTTGATGAAACTGAGAACGTATTAAAATTTTACATGTCTAAATAGTTGTTGATAATTATGAATGTTAATGGCAACAAATTAATCGTCTGTTTAAAAAAGATTTGTTCCATTGAATGACAAAGGGAAAAAAATCAACTTTTAATTAGAGAAGTAACAAGCTTCGGAACCTTCTGTAAGCATTTAGATTGCAAAAATTTAAACTTTCACTCAGATATGCAAACTAATGCTAACTCCAAGAACTGCAAACAGCACACTGCTTCATTCTATTCCTCCTCTTTGCTCCCTTGTGTGTTTCTCTCTCCTCTATATATACATATATGTATATGCGCGCATATATCTAGTGTCCTAATTTTCAGTTGACATGCTATAGATTTACAAGATTGATTTTTCCGGTGCGCCTTTTCATTCACATTATAAGATCAGGTGCTATCTTCATTTACACAAATACAAATATATCTCACTCTCCCTTTTTCCCTAATAAGTTGCAAATTTTTAGAACACATATTTTAGTTTATAACGAGAGGGACATAGAGATAGAGAAAGAGAGAGAGAGAGAGAGAGAGAGAGACAAGGAGAGAAAGAAAGAGAGCTGTGAAAGGAAATAGAATGCAGAAAAGAAGCTAACGAACCTAGTTTTTTATCAAACGCTTTTGTACCAGGGATGAAAAATCGTTATAGCTTTGCACTCGACTATAGGAATAATTTCTCCTACTATTGATTTTTTTTTTTTTTTTTTTTTTTTGAAGTTTCGCGGTGGATAAAAATATTTTTGTTCAAATACCGCGAATAATTTAACGTACTCATGGGAGAACAATTTCTTTGAGATAGAGGAAAATTTCTTTATAGAAAAGAAAATGATTTTATTACATTGATGTATAAAAATGTACCACTATACGAAATTTAAGATTCGTGGGTCAAAAATTGTAGAGTCTAAGCGAATGACACTATTTTAGGTCAACTTTGAGTTTTCATTAATTACATTTAAGAAATGTACTCTAAATTTGAATCAACGAATCACTGATTTAAATCAGAGTATATACTTATCATTATTATTCCCTATGTAAAATATTAAAAATCAGAGTATATACTTATCATTATTATTCCCTATGTAAAATATTAAAGAATTTAAGAGTGACACTATTTTAGGTCAACTTTCAGTCTCTCATGGCTAAGATTTACAAAATATATTCTAACAGATATGTTATATTTGTCCGGACAACACTCTGATAAAAATACGCTAGAAATTTCAATTTTAGATTCTTAGATCAGGAATCATAGAGATTGTAAATAAAACACTATTTTTGGTCAATTTTAAATGCTTAATCAATAATGTACTTAATAATAAATTTTTATGCTAACAAATTCAATTACTATCAGGTTTATATACAAAGAAAATTACATCAGTTTATGTTAAATTTAAATTTCTCAAGGGGAAAAATTGGAGAATTAAAGGGAGTGACGCTATTTTAGGTCAACTTTCAGTTTCCCATTAATAAAATCGACAAAATTTATTCTCACTCATTAAAAAACACAAGAAATTTAGATTTCAGATTCTTAGGTCAAAAATGGAACACGTTGAGTGAAGAAGAAAAACGCTATTTTTAGTGTCATGAATTATGAATTTATTATGGCTAACGCTTACAAAATGAATTCAAAATGCGTCATTTAAATTTTCTTCGATACATTTATAAAAATAGATTAGTATACCGAATTGAAAATTTTTATTTAAAACATTGTGGAAATTATGAAATAACACTATTTTAGGTCAATTTTGGATTTGGATGATATTAAACAATTCTATCTCAATCAGGTTTGTTATATTTTTTCTATGACAACACTAATAGAAATACATTAGTATTTTCAAATTTAAAATTGTTTGGTACAAAATTGTAGGAGTTGAACTAAAAACACTATTTTTGGGTCAATTTACTTTCTCAAATGTACGTCAACAAAATCAATTACAATAATCCTTTTTTTCTTTATTCTACTCATTGGAATACGAGTTAAAATTCTAAGGTACAAAAATTGTGCAGTTTAAAAGAATGACGCTATTTTAAGGTCAATTTTGTATTTTTCTGCATAATATAAAAAAATTCTACTCCAATCAAGTATTTCTTTTCTATAACAAACTAATAAAAAGACACTATTATTTAAAAGTTAAAATTCTTAGGTAAAAAATTGTAGGAGTTAAACAAAAACACTATTTTCTGGTCAATTTAGTTTTTCATATGTACGCTAACAAAATCTTTTATAATAATGCCTTTGTATTCTTTTTATTTAAATAAAATTTAAAAAATAGGAGTTAAATTTCTAAGGTATAAAAATTTTAGAGCTTAAGAGAATGACGCTATTTTTAGGTCAATTTTGTATTTTTCCTACATAAGAGTAACAAATTCTACTCCAATTAGAAATTTGTTTTCCTGCAACATATTTATAAAAATTCACTAGTACTTCAAATTTAAGATTGTTGGGTAATAAATTGTAGGAGTTAAACTAAAAACACTATTTACAGGTCAATTTAGTTTATCATATATACGCAAACAAAATCTATTATAATATATTTTTTTTAATTATTTTTCTTTAATATAAGTTAAAATTTAAAAACAATAGTAGTTAAATTTCTTGAGTATAAAAATTTTAGATTGTAAGGGAATGACGCTATTTTTAGGTCAATTTTGCGTTTTTTCTGCATAACATAAAAAAATTCTACTCTAATCAGGTATTTCTTTTCTGCAACAAACTAATAAAAATACACTTGAGGCATTCTATGTCAAGTGGGCCACCTATTCTCTCCATTTCAAATTTTAACCAAAAATGTTTTATAATAGCTCAAATTAAAGGTAAGAATGTCATCTTTTTAATGCCGTTGGGCCCTTTTAGAAATATCAAATTCCAAATTAATTATGGAGGATTAAATGACCAAAAACATAATTTCAAATTTTATTTCTTGGTTAAAAATAAAGAAAAAGCCGATTTTCAAAATTCTATATAGTCCTCAACATTAAAATTGTTGAAAACTTTACGAAATTGAAGGTGATTTCACAAAATTCAAAATGGCGGATCCAATATGGCGGCCGAAATTCAAAAGTTTATCATTTGTTTTCAAACTCACCACATAGGGGTTTTTGGGGTCGCTGATTACGAATTTGATGTCAGATTTTCAAAATTTCCAAAATCCAAAATGGCGGATGAAACAATTAAAATTTACTTTGATTTGCTTCAAACTTGTTACTCGGGGGTTTTCGGGGTCGCTGATTAAGAATTTGATGTCAGATTTTGATAATTTTCAAAATTCAAAATGGCGGATCCAATGTAACGTATTAAAAAATTAAAATATAATTGGATTTGCTTCAAACTTGTTACTCGGGGGTTTTTGGGGACGATGATTACGAATTTAATGTCAGATTTTCAAAATTATTAATTATATTTGCTTTAAACTTTTTACTTTGGGTTGTTTGGGGTCCTTGATTAACAATTTTATGTGAGATTTTTAAAATCTAAATTTGCTGATCCATTCTGGCAAAACATTTGTAAAAGTTTTATTAAATTTTATTAAACTTCTTTTTAATTGATTTACTTAAGACTATATCCAAGTTGGAAAATGTAAAGAATGAAAAAATGTAAACAAACGATGCAAAAATGTTAACAAAAATGGCCATTTTTGTGGACAACCTTATTGCTATAAAAAGAATTATTCAACTGCAATTTTTATTTATATTCCAAGCTTACACCCTAAATTTGGTAACTACCGGTGTAGATACTAAA
>JUFY01022139.1:0-11238 GCA_001855655.1 Leptopilina clavipes
CTATTTATTGTATTATTATTATTATTCTTTTTTATTATTACTATTATTATTATTTTAATTATTATTTTTTAAATTTATTATTATTTTTTATTATTATTACTAATAATTAGGAAATGAAATTAAACAATTGTTAATAAAGAAATCAAATAAAAAAAGAAAATTAGTCTTACAGTTGTAAATTTTTTTTTTATTGACAGAGAGAGAGAGAGAGAGAGAGAGAGAGAGAGAGAGAGAGAAGGAGGGGGAAGGGGTTTGGACTCTTTCCTTTTTCTCTTTCAAGGCATATTCTCTATTTTGTTGAAACAGTAGCGCGTCCGTCTTCATCTACTTAACGCGATTGCTTCAAAGCTTTTGAAGAGCAAAGTCCCTTTAGGCCGCCACACCCCTATATGTTCCTGGTTAACTCGAGAGAGTGAGGGGGTGTCGATGGTTGGCAGTAGTGAATAGTGGGGAGGAAAAGAGCGGCGGCGGAAGGAGGAGGAGGAGGAGGGGATTACACATCCATGACGTCATAGAGTCTAGGGTCACGTGCTGGAATTCAGGTCGACTATCTCTCCTCTCTCTCTCTCTCTCTCCTTTTTCTATTCGTCGACATTGCCAAGAGAGTATTTTTAACCCCCTCCTTCCCTCACACTCTTTTACCCCTTACCTATCCGCATCGTAAGTTTTACTACCTCTCTAAGAATCTCATCCCTTCGAATTGCGTTCATACATAAACCTTCCCATTCCTTCAAATTCTACCTCAGTTTTGCCCCCCTTCCCCACCCTTATAAATCATCATCCTATTTAAAAAAAGGCCATTGGATGCTTTCACAAGATAACGAGTATTTTGGTAGAAGAGAAAAGAAAATTTTTATTTTTCACAAAGAAAAGCAAATTATTAGGTGAGGAAAAGGATAGAGGAGGGTAAAATTAGGGGAATAAGGGAAAAAGTGTTGGCAAGGATGGAAAATATAAAGGAAGAAGAGAATTAGGGACGTGGGAAGTGAGAGAGAAAGAGTGAAGAAAAAAAGTTCAGTGGAGTATTTATTGTATTGCAAATTTTTATTTTGTCAAAAGAGAAGTAAATTATTGGATGTGGAGAAGAGTAGAGAAGTGTAAAAATAGGGGAAAATGAAAAAGATGTTGGAGAGGATGGTAAAAATGGAGGAAGAGAAGAGTAGGGAATGGGAGAGAAAAAGAGAGGAGGAAAGAAAATATTAGAGAAGTATAAAAAAGGGGGATAATGGAAAAGATGTTAGGATAAAAATATGAGGATAAAAAAAATGGAGGAAAAAAAGAAGAGTAAGGAATGGGAAGAGAAAAAGAGAGTATTACAGTAAATAAGTGAGGATAGAGAGGATAGAAAAAATAAGGGAAAAAGAGGGAGATAGAGTGTCATTAAATAGAGGAGATGGGAATTTAGGGATGGAAAAGATAGAAAAAAAGTAGGAAGAAGGGTAGGGAAAGGGAAACAGAGTAAGAAAGAAAGAAAGAGAGAGAGAGAGAGAGAGAGGGAGAGAGAGAGTGTCATTTGAATAGAAAAGATAGGAATTTAGGAATGGAGAAGATAAGAAAATGAAGAAAGAAAAGTAGGGAAAGAGAAAAAAGTAAGAGAGAGTCATTTGAATAGAGAAGATGGTAATTTAGGGATGGAGAAGATAAAAAAAGGAAGGAAGAAGGGCAGGGAAAGGGGAAAAAAGTAAAAAAGTGAGAGAAAGAAAGAGTGAGTCATTTGAATAGAGAAGATGGTAATTTAGGGATGGAGGAGATAGAAAAAATTGCTGGAAAAAGGATAAGGAAAGGGGAAAAGAGTAAAAAAATGAGTAAAAGAGAGAGAGAGAGAGAGAGAGAGAGAGAGAGAGATAGATAGAGAGTAATTTAGGGATGGAGAGGATAGAAAAAATGGAAAAAAAGAGTAGGTAATGGAGAAGAGAAAGAGAGAAAAACTGTGAATAGTTTAGATAGAGGAGAAGGAGATGTAGGGATGGAGAGTAAAGAAAAAAAATAAGGAAGAAAGAGTAGGGAAAGGAGAAGAGAATGAGAGAGAGGGAGAGTAATTTAAATAGAGGAAATGGTGATTTAGTGATGGAGAGGATAGAAAAAATTAAGAAAGTAGAGAAGAGTATGGAAAAAGTAAGAATAAGATAGAGAGAGAGAGGGGGAAAATTTTTTTAAACATAAAAAATCGAATATATTTATATATTTTTTTTATACATAGATATCAGTCTAAAAATAGATTTCTCGAATTAATTCAAAACGAACGTATCAAGTGGAATGCAAAAATGATCGAGTCCCTTGAGAATTTTGTATTCATAAGCGAAGCACGTTCGCTGGATCGGACCAGCGATTGACCTGGTTTAGAAGTCGATACTGACGTCAACTTCTCTTGCTACTTCCAATTCTTACCAACAAATCGTCGTTATAACCTCAATGCTTTCTTAATTGTCCCCCTAGACTTCTAGTTGAGTAGTTGTCAATTTCAAAATCACTTATAAATTAAACGAACCTATATATCTTTTCTTTGAGGTCAGAGTAGTTACTAAACCATTGCGCACAGTCAACGCAAAGTCGAAAGAAACATTTTTTAAATAATAAGACGCATACAACCACCAACATATTAGCAATATCACTTTAATATTTAAAAAAACCATCATTAGCAATATTATCAATATTGCAGTCAACAAAATGAATATATTGACTAATTTTCAAAATTCAAAATGGCGGATGCAAAATAGCGGACAATTTTGAAATGTGATAGAATCGCTTGAAATTACTCACTCGGGGGTTTTCGAGGTTGCTGATTACGAATTTAAGGTTGGATTTTCAAAATTCAAAATGGCGAATCCAATATGGAGGGAAATAATTTAGAAATGGGATGGAATCGCGTGAAACTACTCACTCGGGGGTTTTTGAGGTCGTTGAATACGAATTTGAGGTTCGATTTTCAAAATACAAAATGGCGGATCCAATATGGCGGAAAATAATTTTAAAATGGGATGAAATCTCGTGAAACTACTCACTCGGGGGTTTTTGAGGTCGCTGAATACGAATTTGAGGTTGGAATTTCAAAATTTTGAATTGCGGTTCAAGTATTTTAAATACAATTTTTTTATATCTTTCAAATAGCAAGAAACGTACTATTAGTGTTTTTTCGAGTCTTACTTATTTACAAATATAAATTTTTAAATTTAACATAGTAGAAAAAATTAAATTAGTAATAGAAAAAAATTAGTTACATTAAAAAAAAGTTTAAAGAATATTTTTTTCTCTCCTGTCCCATTCATACGGATTATTTAAATTCATATTTAAACAAAATGTGGCCAGTGACTTTATAATGCGTACATATATTAGAGTGTCATATATACGGGTGAAATTTCCTCGAGGTAATGCTCCAGTAGCATGAATGAAATTGCTAGTACTACTTGCCACTATTATCTCACCGATATAACTATATACTGTTGTCGAGTCTATATCAACCATATATACATACATAAACATATAGATATATATTGACTACTATAGAAGCTCGATAGTCGATACTGCGCAAACTACCATCTCGAATAGCTGCGCTTTAGCGTTCGACAAACACGTTTCTATGAAATTCTAGTCTCAATAATAAAAGAAAAGAGAGGGAAAAAAAAGATGTGTTTCCATTTATTATTAAAAGCCACATCATTGAAAAGAAATTTGAAATTTTTTAATAATTGAAATCGTCATTTTATTTATTACTTTACTATATATGGAATATAATTTGTTAAAAATTATTTTTTTTAATTTATAATCTCGATTTTATATTTTTATGATTTTAATTTTAAATTATAAAATGTAATTTAATTTCTAGGGTTTGAAATGGTCACCTTATGTCCTAGAGGGAAAAAATTTATTTAACCAGCTTGAGTAGAAAGTAGACTCTTTATGCCCTGGAGGAAAAAATTTAATTTTCCCTCTAGGGTAGTAAGTAGTCTCTTTACGCTCTAGAGTTGGAAAATTCATATTACCCTCCAGTGTCAAAAATAACCAGTTTACGCGTTAGAGTCAAAAAAGTATTTTGAACTCATAAATGTCTTTTCTGAACTGCTTAAAAAAGTTCTAGAAGAAAAAAAAAAATTTTTTCCCTATGAAGGGTATTCTTATTCCATAAATGTCTTTTCTGAACTGCTTAAAAAAGTTCGCTGAAAGAAAAAAAATTAAATTCTCCTCCCTGTAAAGAAAAGAAGCATTTTACTCCCTAGCAACAAAAAGTCATTTATTTGCCTTTATTAAAAATTTTTTTTCCCTAAAAAATTTTTCTTAAAAAAAAGAAAAATGTTTCTTAAAGGAAAAAAATCATAAAAAAAATTCATTGAATAGTTTCTTTGAAAGAATGTAAAAAAAATATTTGTTGATTACGCAACATAAATACAGTTGATTGTTATTATCGCCGTTAATTGCCAAGTGGATGTTCTTTTCTAGTTAAACAATTAATCACTGTCAGATGATTCCTATAACGTTTTCTTTAATCACTATTTAGAAAAGAGTTGAGTTTAAAAATAAGTGTATTTATAATACAACGAATGTGTATACACAAAAAAATTTATATATACTTTTCATTTATATATCGCGCGTAAAGGAAAAAGGCGATGCATGAATTATTTTCAGTCGTAGGTCAGGAGCGATCATCACGATAACTATTATCGTATGGTCTTGACTTAACAATACACAAGCATTGAGGGTGAATTGACTTTTAATTTACGATCTGTTCGCGTGTGCCTTCTTTAAACACCTACAAAACCAAACCAATTTGTTTTTAATTCATCTCTTTCATTCCATAGTAAATATACATATTTATTTTAATTTTAACTAAATTAATTCATCAATTTTCAATTTCGTTGAATCTCTTTTTTTTATTTATTTATTGACAAATAATATAATTTATTAATAAATAAATAAACAAAATTATTTATTTATTTATTAATAAACAAAATAATTTATTTTAATTATAAATAAATAAAATAATTAATTAATATAAAATTATTTATTTATTAATATAAAAAATAATGTATTTATCTATTAAGAAAACAATAACAATTCATTTATTTTAACAAACAAAATAATTTATTTATTTATAAATAAAAAAAATTAATTAATTAACACTATATTATTTTCAATTAATTCTTTTATTATAGAAGCGGCCAGAGGAATAAATAGTAAAATTAGTAATAAAGTAATAAGTAATAAAATAATGATAATAATTATTATAATAAAAATTGTTTATATTGTAATTATTAGTACACACTTTATTGCCATATTCCATTATTTTTACTACATTTTATAAAAACATATTTTATGCCAAAGTAAGAAGAATGAATGATAAAGAAAAACAGTACAGTGTGTGATAAAAATAAATTGCACTTTTTTTCCTCTAAAAAAAGAAAAATAAAAAGAAAAAATAATTTTATAATTTCTAGGGGCATTTAGAAAAAAAAATATAAATTGAAAATGTTTTCTTTTTTTTCATTAATCGTAATTTTAGGTTATCAACAAATATCGAAAGTGTTTTTTTATGAAACATTTAACGCAAAATAATAATTATTTTTTTATTTTTTATTTAGAAATACAAGTGGATAAATAATTAACATTTAATTAATAATTATTATTAATTTTATAATGAATAATTATTCATAATATTCGTAATAATAATTATTAATTAAATATTAATTTTTAATTGTTAATTAGATAATAATTATAATAATGATAATGATAATAATTATTATTACTAATAATAATTTACAAGGTATTATCGCATTGTTATATTTTTAGCTCATAACAAATATCGATTACGTTACACAAGTGAAAAATATAATCTTTTACAATATATTAATATTAATAATTAAATTTATTTTTAATACCCATTATATTATTAGGTGTTTATCGTATTTTTTTTTATTAATAATAAAATAAAAAGAAAAGAACATTTCAATAAAAATTCACGTTGAAAATTTCTTTTAAAATTAAATTTCGTTTTTTATTCTCTCTTCCTATTTGTTTATAATAAAAAGTAATTTAATGAACAAAAATAGTTTTTATAAATAAATAAATAGTTTTTTAAATCCTGAATCGTTTTTTCTTTGGTCTTAACAAGTTTATTTGGTTTTAAATTGTAGATACTAAAATGAAAGAAAAAAACAGAAAATTCGTACAGCTTTTACGGTAAAAATAAAAAATCTCTCGTATAATCATTTTGTCAGTCAATAAACTGACAAGTTTCTTTTCAAAAGAGATGGAAAGGTAAAAAAAACAATTGTTTGACTTCGAGTGATGGATTTCAACAAAAAAATTCGCGGATTATAAAAAAATAAGAGCGGAAGGATCGCGTGATAGGTGGTTCACTGCTAAAGCAAAGCGCAACGTCCACCTCGACAGTGAGAGAGAGAGCGAGTGAAGGAAGAATGCAAATTCGCAACATGGCCCTTGACTCACGGGCACGACAACCAACAATAACTCGTCTCTATTCCTTTTTTTTCCTCTTGTCAATTTAAAGATTATAGTCGACCTTAAGTTCAAGTTTTCCGACACAAGCTCACAATTATTTAAAATTAATCCCTTTTTTTAAAAGCTTCCACGTCTCCTACCTTTAATTTAAAAAAAAAAAAAAAAAAAAAATTAACCTAAAACAAGATCAAAGGCTTTTCAGAAAAAAAAACCCCAACCAGAATGACATATGACGTTCACTGTATGGCTCATAAAACAAGAGCAATTCTCAATCTCGTCAAATGCGCAGATTTTTTAATTAAAAAAAAAAAAAAATCCATACCAAAAAAAATTATTTTTTAATTACGACGACCGATATAACCTTTTTTCTTCTTTTTTATTTCGTAGCAACGCTTTTAATTAAAATTACTTCTGCGATCGGAAAATGTCAAGTGTTGTTCGATGGGATTTTTTTTTCAAATATATTTTTTTTTAATTGGGTGAACAAAAATTCTCAAAGATATTTTAATTACTATTTTAAAGATTGAAAACACATTTTATATTCAAAAGAGCCTCTCGCTTGTGAGTATATAAAAATACGTAAAAAAAAATTTTTTCTAAATATAAATTGTTTATCCACATTAATTAAATGTTTTATATTGGAAACATTGGAACTCATAAATGTCTTTTCTGAACTGCTTAAAAAAGTTCTAGAAGAAAAAAAATTAAGTTTTTTACCCTATGAAGGGTATTTTTATTCCATAAATGTCTTTTCTGAACTGCTTAAAAAAGTTCGCTGAAAGAAAAAAAATTAAATTTTCCTCTCTGTAAAGAAAAGAAGCATTCAATTCAAAATGGCGGATCCAATATGTCCGACAATCACGATAGCATTAAAATACAACTGTTTTCTTTTTTTCCAGGGTAAAAAATAAGAAAAAAATTCTTTCTGTAAACGCCGAAGGGTAAAATTCAAAATGTCGGCTCTAATATGGCGGCGGAAGTAAAAAAAAAGAAGGAGGGTGTTTTATTTACTGTTGAACAATTTCTCACCTCGTGAACAATTTCTTTGACCATTTCGGTGAAGGAGGATGATGACTTGAGGCACGTTTCGGTGGTTGTGGTGGTGGTGATGGCATTAGTGTTGGAGGTGGTGACAACGGTGGTCTGTTGGACGCGTGACGGTTGTGGTGGCGGCGGCAGTGGCACATCAGATGTTAATTCCTGATAGCATGACTCGCCGGAACCCCTTCGGCTACCAGCGATGCACATTGCTCTCCGAAATAGTCCCGCTACAACGGAGCATAAGCCGCATTGCATGCTGGTTGCACTTCCACGACTTGACAATGAGCCTCCATTCGGCCTTCGACGGGGCCGAGTCCCACGGGAAACCTTGTCACGTGTCTTCGACGCCAGTTTTGCGTCTCTTTCCTTTCCTCTGCCTCTTCTCTTTTTCCAGTTTCTTCCCAAATTCCACGACCTTTTTGTTTTTTACAAATTTTAAATTATGGAGTAATTTCCTCTTCCCTTCAGACCCATAATCTCTCACTCTTTTCCTTTATTTTACACTACTCTTTGTTTTCTTTTTTTGGAAATTATTCGGAGAGTGAGAGATATAGGGAGAGGAGGGGAAGTCCCTAACGATACACACTAGAGCCAAAAAAAGTTTACAGTCTGCGTTGATTTTTTGATTAAATAGTGTTTGAAAAGGGTAAAGGAAGTCGGAAGTCGGGAATTAGGTTTGTCAGTCACAAGTGCATACAATAAGGAACAAGGGACAATGAACAATTAGCAATTCTCCCCACTGGTTTTTCAGTTACATAGTTCCTACCATTCCGAATTTGAATTTTTGACTTCTTTCTCAAAGGAATAGTGACAACGCTCCTAGCTTTTACATTTTCTTTTTGGGATTACAATTTTCCCTTAAGAAAATTGAAGTTTAAGCCTCCGAAAGAAAAATTAGAGGAAGTCCTCCATTCCGCAAAGGGGAATAGAGTCTTCTTCCTCAAGGAATAATCTTCTCCTTTTCAGTTTCCTTCTAGAAATACAATTTTCCCTTGAGAAAATTTAAGTTCAAGCCTCTGAAAGAAGAATTAGAGGAAGTCCTCCATTCCGTAAAAGGGAATAGAGTCTTCTTCCTCAAGGAAAAATCTTCTCCTTTTCAGTTTCCTTCTAGAAATACAAATTTCCCTTGAGGAAACTTAAGTTTAAGGTTTCGGAAGAAAAAACAAAGGAAGTCCTCCATTCCCTAAAAAGGAGTAGAGTGTCGGAAATGACCCATCCCTCATTAGGATTGTGTTTCCTTCAGTAAAAACAGATTTTCCCCGAGGAAGAAGGTTCCTTCCCCAGTGGAAATTAATTTCCCTTGAGGAGAAACACTCTCTGCTTAAGAGAACCGGTTTTCTCTGATGGTAACCACTTTTTCGCCACGGAAGAAACTTTTATCCTAGGGTAACTACTATTTTTCCTCAAGAAACATCTATTTTTCGAAAGGAGACCACTATTTAAAGAAGTCCTCCATTCCCTGGAATAGTGTTCTTCCTTCAAGGAGAACCCCTGGAAGAAGAGACAATAATTTAATGGAGTTAGAAGGAGATCCCATAGGTATCCTATCCTTGAATAAGATTTCCCTCACTTCCCTTAAAAAGTCACTCCTCCATTGCGTTACTTAGCTTAGAATTAATGATCCCTTCTTCCGATTGCAGGAAAATATCTAAGTAACGGAATGGAGGAGTGTTTTTTTAAGGGAAGTGATGGAAATCTTTCTAAGGAAATTTCCCTTCTTCCAATTGCAGGAAAATAGCTAAGTAACGGAATGGAGGAGTGTTTTTTTAAAGGGAAGTGATGGAAATCTCCCAAAGGAAAAGGATCCCCTCTTCCGATTGCAGGAAAATTCCTAAATAACGGAATGGAGGAGTGTTTCTTTTAATGGAATTGAAACCATTTTTGGACAATTTTAAAATAGTTTTGGACTAAAATGTTAAGTGTTTTTATCTATTAAAAACAGTGGAGAAAATAACTAAATAAAGTGAAAAGTGATTAGTAATCGATATTTTGCATCATAAATCAAGAAAGAAGAGGGAAAAATAAAAGGGAACTAGGGTTAGAGGATCGTGATCATGATAATGATGGATTTCATTTTGATGAAGTTCAGACTTCCCCCTGACCAGGGACAAGAAATCCTGTTGGGTTCACCCGGGTGGACATTATATTATTAGACAAGACACAGCGCTTGGACCATAAACTTTAAGTGACTCTGATGTGCTTGGATCCGCATTCTAACTCACCACCTCTTTTCACTTTTTGTTACTCGCACCACCTTCTTCTTCTTCTTCTTCTTCTTCTCTTCCTCCACCTCCTTTCGCTGTATTTTCGTCGTCTTGACTTTCACAATTTTCTCTCTTCCTCTCTCTCTCTCTTTCTTTTTCCCTCTTCCAGAACACGAATTATATCAGGCACTAAAAACTCGCGTCACACTATTTTTCTTTTTCCCATTATTATGTGCAGCTTCAGTTTCACACACTGTTGGACAAAATAAATTCAGTGTTACACACACACTGAACGAAAGAAAAAACAAACAAACAAAACGAAAACTATCAATCAAGTCGTCGCGCATCGACGCCTGCCTTGACAATCACTGCCAAAATATCTGCGACAAACATTTCCTTCAGGGACGGGTTTGGGAAAAAAAATTCTCTTTCGAAACGTTTGCGGATCTTTCACAAAAAATAAAAATGCTGCCAAAGTAATTTAATTTTAAAAAATTTTCTTATTAGTAATTAATAAATAGTTAATAAATAGTAGTTAATAAATAGTAACAATATTGTTGTTCGATGGTAAGAAGCATGTATTTATAACGACGACAAAAAGAAGCGGAGACAAATGGTAATTGACGTGATTCGAATGAGAAAACAGTAACTGACAGATGATTAATGAACCATCACATTGATGATGTTTTCAATTGCGCAAAAACAATTGTAAACAAAATCATCTCACGCAACTTTTTTTCTCACTTTACAATATTTTTTTTGTTGCACAAATTAATGATAAAGAAATAAAGGAAATGAGTTAAAGAAACAACAAGAAAAATCAAAATCACCTGAGAAATATTTTCTGGAACCAAAAGATTAGGACCAAAACCATCTAAACACATAATCCTTAACAAAAAGCATCTAAACACATTGTTTGTAGCAAAAATCATCTAAAAACCTCGACAAAAATCATCTAAACATATCAACTGTAGCAAAAATTACTTAAAGATTAGGACAAACCTCATCTAAACATATCAACTGTAGCAAAAATCACCTAAAGATTAGGACAAACCTTATGTAAACACATAATCCGTAACAAAAAGCATCGAAACACATTGTTTGTAGCAAAAATCATCTAAAAACCTTGACAAAAATCATCTAAACATATCATATTTGGCAAAAGTCACCGAAAGATTAGGACAAACCTCATCTAAACATATCATCTGTAGCAAAAATAAGCTAAAGATTAGAACAAACGTCATCTAAACACAAAATCCGTAACAAAAAGCATCTAAACACATTGTTTGTAGCAAAAATCATCTAAAAACCTTGCCAGAAATCATCTAAACATATCATCTATAGCAAAAATTACCTAAAGATTAGGACCAACCTCATCTAAACATATCATCTTTGGCAAAAATCACCTAAAGATTAGGACAAACCTCATCTAAACACATAATCCGTAACAAAAAGCATCTAAACACATTGTTTGTAGCAAAAATCATCTAAAAACCTTGCCAGAAATCATCTAAACATATCATCTATAGCAAAAATCACA